>PVKA01010296.1:49274-65056 GCA_004027165.1 Ctenomys sociabilis
CAAAAATTTTGGTTAACAAGAATCATTTTAAGAATGCAAAAATTCCTTAAAATGCCAGTATACGGCATGACGTGTTTTTCTCATGAGTGAACCCACATCCCTTTAAAATATTGCATCTATTTGATATATTACATACACAAGTTTAACATGTTCTAAATTTTTAATCAGCACAGTCACTCTGGCAGCACATATACTAAATTTTTAACTGACACATAGTAAATGAATACTCTAGGGTACATTTAGAAAATCAAAGAAGTTGTCTCCTACCACTCCTTAGCTAGAGTTACTGTCATACCATTTAAATCTAAGTATAAGGCCAGCGAGATACCTCAATGGTTTAAGGCTCCTGCAAGCTTAAGCAAAGCATGAGGACCGCAGTTCAATCCTGGAACCACATGTCGCACCAGACCTGCCTCCCAGGGTAGGCTGAGCCAGTCACACCAAAATAATAATAATAACAATAATAATAATAATAATAATAATAAATCTAAGTATCATAGTCATAACTTCAGAGTATAGAAACAAACTACTGGTCAGTAATAGTACAGTAAGTATTACTGCAGTCTAATGGCCCAGTGTTTCTTCATTTTGAGCAAAATCTCATCTCTAAAAAAAAAAACAACCTCATCTCTACTCCTAAAGAAACTAACTTGTATATTTCCACATGCATTATCAATGGTTGGTGGGCTGAGGATGTAGCTTAGTGATACAGCACTTGCCTAATATGCAAAAAGCCCTAGGTTCAATATCTAGCACAAAAAAAGTTAAAACTATTTGAAAGTTCCTAATAAAAATTACTCTCTAAAATTCCAAAAAAAATCTGAACACCATACACACACACACACATATATTTTTTTTTTGCCAGTACCAGGAATCCAACTCGGAACCTTACACTTATGCCATTAAATTATCTCCCCAGTCCCATATATACAGTTTTTAAAAGTGTATTTTATATTATTATCCTGGCTTAGAAATTAAAACTGTTTCTTCCTCAACTTGAGAAAAGTAAATTACTTTGAACGATGCCTAGAGAAGTTTTGCCAAAACTGCTAGAGTGAGGTAAGAGAACATAAACTATATGTGTTTGCCATATACTTAAATATGACACAAGTGTCTCATTTATATTGTATCAACAATACTAAACAAAGGATGAAGCTCTAGAAACTTTTATCAGTGATACTAGGCAGCTATTTTAGTGATTAAAGGGAAATACACTGAATGCATGGAAAATAATCAAAACACATGACTTCTTTATGCATGATGACTTATTCAATGTCTAGTCAGCATACACTACATAATTAAGAAAACAGTATCTATATACAAGAGTAAATAATGTAAGAAGTTCATAGAAGGAATAGAAACAGCTGTAATATAGAACACAAGGTTTATATAAAAGAAACTATGTGACAGTATTATACAAGCAGTGTCTTTAGTGCATGAAGAAAGAGGAAATACCTAGAGCATGAAACAAGTATTGCATCAATGGCAAAGCTATCTGCTGGGGATTCTGAAATTCCAGGAATAGACAGAGAAAAATAACTCTATAGGAAACTGAGACTAGATTTGAAAAATGTACATCCACACCTGGCAAGCACAAGGTCCTGAGTTTGACTCACTTACTTAATAGTATCTTCCCTTATGTCTTTATCTCTATAAAGCTAAATCTCCATTTGGATTCCTATAGCTAGAACGACATTTTCAGAAGTTTCACAGAACAAAAAGCCAACAGTAAAGAACTGATAAATACCTTAAGCTTTTCAGAAGGCAAACTTATTGACTATCCAGAGACTGAATCCATTATTAAATTTATTTATTTTTTCTACACTTAGGGCAGGGTCTACAGGGAGTACAGGGTCTCACTAAGTAGGTGTGATTCATAGTGATTCTCCCGTTTACAGCCTCCAAAGCACTGGGATTATAGTCACATGACACCTCACCCAGTCTCAATTGCCAGGGACAGGGCTGGCCAGGCAAGCAGGGGATGGATCCCTGGCCACTGCACTCTGCTGAAGCAGAATTATTAAATTTTGAAACATAATTCATCATATGATGTTAAAAGTTTCAAAATGAATCAGTGAATATATGATTCTTACTTTCAAGGAGCTTGTCAAAGATATTTACTGAGTGCTTACTACATTAAGCACTGTCTCAAACGCTTCCATATATCATTGACTTAATCCTTTCTGATAATATTATGATATAGGTAGTAGGTTATCACTCTTTTATTAATGAGAAAATATGTACTATCCAGAGAATATTTAGCTCAGACATGTTAAATAACCTACTGAAAATTACAAAACTTGTAATCCCCAGTCAGGATCTGGATGACATCCTCTTAGCTATTAAGATACACCTTCAGAAAAAGAAAGGAGAAATTAAAGCAGCCTATGTACACCACAGTTACGAATTTTCTAAGACTATCCAAACTTCATTTTTTTCTTCCCTGTTTTCAAATTAGTTGCCCAAATTTTGGATGGGAAAAAATTATTATGTTCATACTCAATGAAAAAAATCCCACAACATAGTACTTTTAGCTCTGCTTTTAGTACATGTATACTTTATTTATTTATTTATTTTGGTGCAACCAGGGATTGAACTCAGGCCCTTGCACTTGCCAGGCAAGTGCTTATTCTACTGAGCTGTCTCCCTGGCCCCTATACATACTATTATTAATAAAGATGATTTTAAGGAAATCTAGAGTCCCATAATATCACTAAGAAATTGAAAGTTGGTCATTTCTAATGAATAAAAAAAAAACTGTATAAAGTCAGTAAGTATAAAATTATATTTCTAAAATATAATTGTTTCCTTTCCTTCCTGCTTGTTATGTATAGTTTCATTCTAGATTAGCTTAAAAAGTGCATAATTTAAGTACTTCATCAACAATTTTCCTCATGAATTCTGATTTATATTTGATGATATATTTTATAAATCTATTATTCACAGAATAACAGCTGATTTAACACTACCACCACCACCATCGAAGTTTTCAACCTTGAACAAATTAACTTCCTAAGAAGGGGCGATTATATTTAGGGTCAAGGCAGTCAGCTATTCTAAAATACAGGAGAGTACTTTCAGATTGAAACATGCAGTAAAGTCCATCATGAAAGTACCTGAAAAAGCAGAGTCTCAAAAGGAAAGTAAGTCACAAAAATCTGCTTACCTTACTGAAAATAAACAATATCTGACTACTAAAGCAGTTTGTTGGCTGGCCAAATAGCTCAGAGGTTTAAAGAGCCTGAAAGCAGGCCCAGGGGCCAGGGGTTCGAACCCCAGGCCTGCCATGCTGGCCCTGTCTCTGGAGTGCACTGAGACAGCAATTGAGACTGCATGTGGTGGTGCGCAGGTCTGTACACTATAAACAGAATCACTATGAGTCTGATCTAGTAATGAGACCCTTCCCTAAAATACAGGAAAAAAAAAAAGGTTTTTTAAAAGTAGTTTGTTGGTTAAAGAATACTGAAAAGTTGAAAATAATTTGAATAATAATGGGAAAAATATCATTAAAACATCACTGCTTTCTGGTTAAGGACAATGATTTTTGTTATTTTTCCATAGAGTTGCCTCAATAACTGAGGAAAGAACTAGGAAGAAAAAAAGGTTTGCTATAACTCTGGAAGTTATGCTTCTAAGATTAGAACATATTTTCCTGAAAACTATCTTAGTAGGAAGAGTTACCTAGGGAAGTTATGGAACATATTTTCCTAGAAGTCTTTAACAAGTGAGGATGATGTCCAATGTCTATTAAGAGTATTATGACAGGTCTGCTGTCATAATCCTAGCAACTGGTGTGTGGTGATGACCTATTCTACATGCCTGTCAGTTGTTTCACCATTTCCAGTGCCAGTAAGCAAATGACCAAACCTGGCAATAAGTTTAGTTTTATAAAGTCACTGATGTGAAAGGGAAAAAAACAAATCCTTTGACCCATTCTTTTCCAATGGTCACTTTTGGCTGGCACAGAATTTTAAACAGAAGCATTCAAATATGGGAAAATTCATAAGCAAGCAGACAGAAAGATTGTAGTTTCTGAAAATACAAGACGCTGAGATAGACTGTCTTCCCCTCAGGGAGTGGCTTACCCTTCTCAGAAATCAGAAACAGACTTTAAACACAAGGAATCACACAGAGTCTGGGAATTGTAAAAAAAAAAAAAAAAAAAAAAAACAAAAACTCAGAAATTTTGCAGGTGAAGAATAAGCTCTGAAAGGTCAAGGTCTAGACTAGCTCATTAATAAGTGGATGTAGAATCCCTACTTTTCTCATCCTGAAGCAATGTTATTTTCAACATAACACACAACCTCTTAAATTTTCAATCTTCATTTAAAATGTCTCCAGAGATCAACAGAAATATGTACCCTAATAAACAATTTATATTTTTCTTTTCGAGTGCTATTGATGGAACCCAGGGTCTCAAACATGTCAAGCAGGCATTCTACTACTGAGCTATGTCTCTCAACCTTTTTTTCAGATAGGGTCATACCAACTTGTCTAGGACGGCCATGAACTTCTGATCCTCCTAGCCTACCCAGGAGCTGAGATTGCAGGCATGTGTAACCACAACTTCCCAAAAAAGTAATTCTCACATACTTCAAATTTATACTCAAAAAACAATCAATTAAGACTGGCAAATAGTAATTTACCTATGTTTCACTACATTTTTGGTTGGGGTTCTACTTTTTAAAGTGTATAGCTATACTGATAGAAATATAAGAAAAATATTTATTTCCAAATATGATTCTATTTAAAAAAGAACCCTGATACTGATTATCTAACATCCAGGAACTGTGCTAAGAGCTGAGACAACAATGTATACATAACATAGTTTGTTCAAACACCTATGCTCAAAATTCTTTCAGGAATATTGCCTTGCATTTCTGCGTACTTGATAAGCTACTCAATGATTTACGGAAGTTATAATCATAGTAGAGTGATCCTACTCTTGTACAGTTTTCTTCACTCCAATACTGATTGCTTTGGGTCCACTAAACAAATATCTAAAACCTAGTAAGTATAGTTCAGACATTTTAAACATCGATTTTTTTTCCCTTTTCTGGTATTAGGGTTAAACACAGAAGAGCTCAAACACTAATGTATACCTTTAGGCCATTTTACATTCAGAGGCAGGGTCCTGCTAAATTGTTCAGAGGGGGAATGTCTCCATCAAATGGAATTCCTTGTTTTATTATTCTGAGGAATCTCCATACTGATTTCCATGGTGGTTTTATTAGTTTATGCTCCCAATAACAAAGTAGAAAGTTTCCTTCCTCCCCACCCCCTCAGCAGTCTCTATTACAATTCTTTGTTACTTCTTTTTGTTTGTTTTTTAGGATAGCCACTCTTCTGGAGTAAGATGAAATCTCAGTGCTGTTTTGGCCTTAAACTTATAATCTTCCTGCCTCAGCCTCTTAGCAGCAAGAGTTACAAGAGTGCCCCACCACACTCTATTAGACTTTTTAAAATATTTAATACGTTTATTTTAGATGGCAATACTGGCCATGACAGACTTCTTTGTTATAAATGCAATATATGCTGGAAGATACTAAAATTTAACCACTTACAAATGAGCACAACTTGGACAAATTGCTATGATACTAACATATATTTAACCATCAGGCCAAATATAAAATACATTATTCTTGTATGAGATGTAAATTAAAAATGATTTATATATACCTTTTATTTAATAATTGTAACTAATAGTTTTGGGATCATTTATAGTACCTCAATCATATGAGCTAATCAGTAAGCAAAACATTACAATTCTTATTCTACCAAGGTACAAAGTAGGCAAAATTTGATTATCCTCTGCTCCCTCACGCACACATGAAGTAGTCTGGGATTGGAATTCAGTCGCTTAGGCACCTAGACCAGAGCTCTCTAACACGTAAGAAAAAAGTTCTACTTTAAGTAATGCAAAATTTGGGGAAAATGATAACTCTAAGCCATCATTTTTATTACAAAAACTCTTTATTGGAGTATTATATCTTTATTTATTTTTTTATTTTTTGGAGTATATCTTTAAACCCTCTAAACTATATAGGTGGGGAGGGAAAGAACATCTAAAAATTCCTTAGCTAGGATCAAATGACTCACATAAAGAATTTTTTAAAATATTTGCTTGTAATTTTATTGCACAAACATCTGCAGTACATAATGTTTACATTCCTTGTGGGGAGCTGGTAATCCAAATAACACACTTTCTCTACCAACGCTCTGCTCCTTCTATCTCTCGATCCCTTTTCCATCTGCATCAGCTCTACTTCCAGGTTTCCAGCCAATTCTTTCTTTCTTTTCATTTCTTTTCACTCCCCTTTCTCCTTCACTCCATCTCTTGTTCCTCTGCCTATCATTTTGCTAGCTATTTATTTATTTGGCAGAACCGGGGACTGAACTCAGACCCTTGTGTTTGCTAGGCAAGCGCTTATTCTACTGAGCTATCTCCCCAGCCCCATTTTGCTTTTTATTTATCTATTGAGTTTCTCACATAAGAGAAATCATTTGATATTCAAGCCTGTGTGCCCAATTTCACTTAATATTATGGTCTCAAAGTGTCTCCAGTAAGCTATGAATGACTCAAGTTTATCTTTTATGGTACCATATTACTCAATTATATATAAATACCATATTTTCTTTTATCCATTCATCTGTTGCTGAACATATAGGCTCATTCCAAGATGTAGCCATTATGAACCATGCTGCTATAAACTTGCATGTGTATATGCCACCATCATATGATGTCTTTAACTCTTTGAGGTATGGCTGGATCAAGTGGAATTCCTAGTTTTATTATTCGGAGGAATCTCCATACTGATTTTCATGGTGGTTATATTAGTTTATACTCCCAATAAAAAAGGTTTTGTTTTCCCCACAACCTCTATGACCATTTGTTATTATTTTATTATTATTATTATTTTTTTTTTTGAGGACAGGTATTTCTTTCTGGAGTAAGATGAAACCTCAGTGTGGTTTTAATTTGCATGTGCAGAGTTAAAGATGTTAAATATTTTCACATTTATTTATTAGCTACTGTACTTCTGAGAAGTGCCTGCTCATTTCAGTTGGCCGTATTTCGAATGGGTCTTTTATTTTAGAGGTGTCTAATTTTCTTAAATTCTTTATACAGTCTAGATTTTAGGGGAGATAGCTCAGCGGCAGAAGCACCTTCCTGACTATCACAAGGTCCTGAGTTCAATTCTCATTAACATCCCCACCAAAAATAATTTTAATAGCTGGAAAAATTTTTCCCATTCTGTAGGCTGTCTCTTCACAGCCTTATGTGACAAAGGATTAGATGTGAATACAGTAATAGCTACAAAACATTATCAGTGTATTTAAAATGAAGTAACCTTTTTGCCGGAACAATGGATTGAACTCAGGCCTTTGTGCTTGCCAGGGAAGCGCTTACACTACTGAGCCATCTTCCCTAAAGTAACCTTTTTGAAGGATGGAAATCTCCAGCCTTCAAAGATTTCATTGTATGTAGCCTTTTCTTTTTTATTATTATTTTTTTGTTTTCTATTTCTCTTTTACATCCTAATACTTCAGCTTCTCCTATCAATGGATTTTAATTTTTATATCAGATCAATTATTAAGTTCATTTTTCTTTTCTTTCTTTTTTTTTTTTTTTGTGGTACCATGGATTGAACTCAGGATCCTGCACTTGCCGGCCAAACACTTATTCTACTGAGCTATTTTTCCCAGCCCTAAGTTCATTTTTCTTTTTTATTAAGTTCATTTTTCATGTAAACTTTAGGAGAAACATGGGCAAACAATTTCAACTCATAGAGAAGATTGGTAACAGTTAACATTATGCCTCAGATTATTTTCAATACTACCAAATGAACAAACTACTATGTAAAATTAAGAAATACAGTACCCAAATAGAGAAAAATATCTATTTGAGACCACAACTGCTAATCTGATACTGAGAACTGGTTCTTATCAGAAGATCAATTTTTCTTCTATTTCCTTTATCACTCAATAAAAATTACTCTAATGACCTCTAACTTCTAAGGTTTGGTAAACAGAAATTTTACCAACATCTCTTGGTCTTTTTCTTAATATACTATTAATTTTAACGTGTTCCATTATTTTGAATGCTCAAGTCTAATTTTACTCTTCCTTGGGAATTGTATAAGGTCATCAATTTAAACTCCCCCTCACATTCACTCACACACACACACATTCTCTCTCTCTCTCTCTCTCTCTCTCTCTCTCTCTCTCTCTCTCTCTCTCCCTCTTTTCTCTCTCTCTCTCTCACACAAAAACTGGCTTTCATTATATTGGCAGGTCAAATTTTTGGTCATAACTATTTCCCAAGTAAGCAGACCAACACCTGGATGTCTGGCAATAGAATTGGGTTCGCAGAAAATGAAACCAAAAGCGGTTTTTTTTGTCCCTACACCTGCAGCAAAATGAAAAACAGAACTTAGCACAAAGTGTGCCCTTGTATCTCACATAAGTTTACTCAAGAGATCAAAAGGAAAGGGAGATTTTTCTTTAATTTTTTAATTTTTTAGTGGAACCGGGGATTGAACTCAGGCCCTTATGCATATTCTACTGAGCTATCTCCCTGGGCCCCTTTCTAATTTTTTTAGACCACATTTTAGGGTGTTCAGGGTCTCACTACCAGATCAGACTTACAGTGATCCACCTCTTTTACAACCTCTCAAGTGCTCGGATTACAGGCATGTGCCACCATGCCCAGTCTGAAAGGAAGATTTATTAAATTCTAGATCCAGTTCCAGAACTCTGTTGGAGCTACATTATCTCTAATTCAATAACTTTATTGAATAGTAATTATCTTCCTTATACAGATTAGGAAATCTGTCCTCAGTAATCCTGCCACTATGAACCAAGTTTTGAACCAAGACACATTAAACTTCAAAGCAAATGTTGTTAGTACTTACAGAATTTTAAGGTCAGATCACTAAATAACACAGAGCAGTGATGGTGAACCTTTTAGAGCTTTCAATGATAGAAAACAGCCCACTGCACAATGTGTATGTTGTAAGTTCACAACTGATACAGAATAACTAGTATAATCCCTTTATGTTACAGATGAAGAGGAAGCCTAAAGTGACAGACATTTGCTCAAAGACAATGACTGTGGTAAAATGGGGATCTGAATTCAAGTTTTCTGGTCTCCAGTGCAGCAATGTGTCTAATAATGATTGTTATGTTCAGATATATACACACACACACACACGTGTGTGTACATGCACTTGGGGTTCTATGTCCCTCAATATAATTAATAACATCTCACATATCTTCAAATGAAATTTTTATCTGTGGTCATGTAGGGATGTACATTTTTAGAAACCAAAAATATTAAATTATTAAAACTATTGGTCAAGAGTAAAAACTTGATTGGTACTTAGGAATTATTACATGCTGTTAAGTCTCTCTCCAAGGTATTTATTTATTCAGTCATGTGCCTATAATATACTGACTGACTGGCAATAAAAATACAACTAATCTAGGACAGAAGGAGTCTGTTTACATCCTGGTGGGGGATACAGACCAACAAGCAATTACAATGTAGTGGGGTCAACACTAAAGCAGTAGGAGTACAAGACGCCATGAGAACAGGAAAAGAGACACGTTGTGCAGAATGGTCTTTTCAAAGGAGGAGAGAAAGATGAGCAGGAGTCAGTTAGGAAAGGAGTACTAAGTACACATGTTTTAGGAAGTACAAACAGAATTTGCTCAAAAGACCATGCGAAAACCTGGGGAGTTGCAGCAGCAGGGAAACAAAATGAACCTACAGAAGCAAGGACAAGAATATTCAGGTCCTCGAAATCAAGGGTTTTACAATATTGTTGGTTAGCATTACCTAACCTTTAAAACAAACAAAACACAAATGTGTGAGGCTCTACTTCAGACCAATTAAATCAGAAACTCTGAAGATCAAACTCTGGTATTAGCATTTTTAAACTCCCTGTTTTTAACATGTAGCCAGAATATAAAAACCACTGTTTAAACTCTGAAGTTTATCTAACATATATGTTTATTACTACAAATATGGGAAATGGTGATTGCAAAAAATTAGATCTCGCTGGGCTAGGTTCTGCATCTGACTAAAAATGAGCTGGAGCAGATTAGATATGATAGCATGAAAGGAGTCTGAAAACGGCTTTGTTGATGAGTATCACCAAGCACCTGTCTGGCCTCAGATAATATCATTTCCTACAGATAGTAATACTTTTCTATCTACACAATTGTATAGCTCAAGAATAACACTTAAAACACAAACTGTGATTACCATAAAATAAACCACAATATTCTAACTTATGCTCCTAAAGCTGAATAGTTTTTAAAATCATAAATATTTTTATTGGAGATGAAATCTTTTGTGAAGCTTAAGAAACACATTTTAAAAATCACTCTTACTTGCAATTTAATATGCAGAGTAATAAAACAGAAAAGTGATTCTTTTACTAGTACTCTAGCTGCTGAAGACATCAACTGGGATTAAATTAGCTTTCTTCAAAATAAACAGAACAGAGCAAATGCCCTTTCCATGATAATCACAACTCTTTAAAAACAAAAAACAAAAAAAAACTTTATTCAGTAAAGTGCTAAAAAGACATAAATCACATACCATGTAATCTTTTAGAGAAAAAAGTCCCTGTGATCTACTTTTAAGAAGTATTTTATTTCTAAATTTAGGTGTTTTTTTGAGAGACTACAGACTTGGGATGGAGAGGATCTTATCCTGACAGGAAGGAAGTTCTGCCCCCAGGACTGTTCCACGCAGCCATTCTCTTTTACAGCATCTCGTGGGAATATATGTGGTCAATGACAGCATATACTTTCAGGAGGCATTTTGCAGTTTTAACTATGTGGAATGTACCCTCTGAAGCACTATATAAAACTATTTTTCTTAAACTTGAAATAAAATCACTATGCTATATTTACACGTGATTTATTCTTTATTTTATTTTATTTTATTGCGGAATTGGGGATTGAACTAAGGCTCTAATGTTTGCCAGGGAAGTGCTTATTCCACTGAGCCATCTCCCTGGCCCCAACGTGATTTATTTTCAATTCAACTTCAACTGACGGGGTACATTTCAAATTTATACTTAGTTAATGATAAAGTGTTGGTAATTGTTACTTTCCTAAGTACCTAATGATACTATTGCCATTCTGATGTTCTACATTTCTTTCAATCGCCTATTTTGTGATTTTTAATAGTAAAGTACTTATTTTGAAAAACGCACGAAAACTTTTGAAAAAGTTAGGAATCAAATTTTACTTACTTCTGCCATCCAAAAACACAATCCCAAAAACAGATTAAAAAAAAAAAAAACACATAAAACTTTAAAAGAATCCTCTATCTCTCCACCTACCCACTCCCCACAGGGCTCTCCTTAATTTTGACTGATGATCCTTCAGAACAATTAATCTAATAATTAACAATTTCCAAAACATGTAATGTTTAGATGGAGATCTAGTCAGAATGCAATGCGTCAGAAAAAAAATCTTAAAATTTGAATACAGACATACAGAGACATGCTAACAAATTCTTACACTTCAGTTGCTTTGATAGCCTATTAATAAAAACACTGGATATTCTGATTTAACCAAACTAATTTAATAATCCGGGATCTTAAAAGTATTTTCCAGGACTCTTCTTACTACACCAGCAGGGCACATCTACAAAATTCTGTTCCGTGCAATGTAAACAACAGAGAGTATCTCCTGTCTAAGCAGGAAAACACTCGACCAATATTGCCTAATGTGGTGTAAAAGTTGCAGTAGAAATCACCAGTCTTGAGTTACCAGAAATTCATCTAACCAAGTTTTCCAGGTGTTCTTCCGGGCCTTATAAACTACCAGCCGAAACATCACCCCAAAAACTCACTCCCTGTTCACAAAAGCGCAGTGGTGGAATGAGGAAGCTTCGCCAAGACGAAATCACAACTCTAATTCATTAAAAAATATGCAGACTGTTCTACAAAGCCCTCTTTTGTTGTGCTTTCTCACTCTTTATAAAGCTACGTGAACAGTTCCCCAATTATTGATATCTAGGAAAATAGCTTTCGATTCCCAAGTCTAGTAACACGGTTGGCCACCATCACTACTTCTTTAGCATCCTAAAATAAACCCTGAAAGCCGCGGTCAAAACACACTAGCTAAAACGTCTGGTGTTTACACAGCCCAAACCTGGGCGCTACCCTATCTTTCCGAGCCACTTAGGAGCCAAGAACGAGGCATCACATAGTAGACTTAAAGACACAAGTCAAATGAGACAATGTCTCGGGTCTATGAATGAAAACCCCAAACGTTTGTCTGGTTAAAAGGAAAAAACAACCTCGAGAGGAAGGGTGGGAGGGGAGCTGCGGGATGGGGGAGCGGTTTTTCTCGCAAACCCCTGCCGGGCGATTTAAAACCCAGGGAGAGGCGAACGCAGGGCCGTGGGAGCCGCGGGCCAGAGTCCCCGGGCGTGACAGCCCCCAGACACACCCGCGGGTCCCCTCGCCCGGGGCTCCCGGCAGCCCTGGACCCGCGGGCCCGGCCGGGTGGGCGTGAGGGGCCGGCTAGGGTGGCGGCCCGGGTGGACTTCCTCAGCCTCCGGCAGCCCGGTCTCCGAAAGCGGCAGAAGAAGGAAGCTGGGAGCCGAGGAGAAAGGACAGGGAGCGGCAGCCGTCGCCTCCAGCGCGGGGAGCGGCAGCAGCGGCGCCGACGGCCGGCGAACTCCGCCGCGGGCCGACAGCCCCCTCCCCGCGCCGCGGGCGCGCCCCGGAGTCCCCAACGCCCATCCGACCCCGTCCCCGTCCTCGTCCCCGGCGCACCCGCGCCCGCTCCCGGCCGGTCCGCGCTGTACTCACGCTCGGGGCTCCTCCAGGCTCCGCGGCTCTAACCGCATCGGGTCCCAGCCCCACGGGCGGCGGCGGCGGCGGCGCCGAGGGAGAGGAGAGCGGGCGGCGCGGCCCCTGCCTCCCGGCCCCTCTCCCCCGCCGCTGCGGAGCTGCCCGGCCGGGCCCGAGCCCTGCCTCGCCGGCGGCCCCAGCCCCAGCTCCAGCGGCCGCCGCGGCAGCAGCCCAAGACCTCGGCGGCGGCACCGGAACTGCCGCTTTCTCCTTCTTGCTAGCCCCCGACGCACGCCCCCGCCCCCGTCTCCTTTCTCTGTCGCCCTTGTTTTTTTTTCCTTTTGTTTCCAGAATAAACTTTATTGGTCTCTTTTTCCGCTCACATCGTGTAAACAAACAACGAACTCTTCCCCACCCCCTCGCCTCCCCCCCTCCTCCTGCAGAGGAGGGTAAATGCTGAGGAGGAGCCAAACTCAAGTTGCCCCGGAAGCAGAGGTGCAAAGGAGCGGAAATGAACTTGAGGCGAGGAGGCGGGAGAAGTGGGCATGGCTGGCGACAGTCTGTCACTGCGCCTGCGCTCCGCGTTTCCGCCCGGAGTAGGATGCTCTGGGTTTGCTTTCCTGGCATGTGTCTGTTTAATGTTCTGTCTTTTGCAGTACTAAAGCTGTTGTGTCCTCCTAGGACAGCGTGGGAGTCGTATAGTTGTTTCTACGAAAGGCAGGCGGGGAAGGGTTGAGATAAAAGAAAGGAATGTTGGAAGCAAGTAATGAGTATTGACTTTTAAGTCCATAGAGGAGGAAATTAGTGAGGGTCAGAACGAAGAAGACTCGGTGTCTATCCGCCGCCTGTCAATGGCTAACCAAGGGTGGCTGAGGATCTAGGAAGAAGACCTTTTGCAAAGCGTTGCTGTGTGTCCTTGTGCCACCATTGGGTTAAGGTGTAGCCCTTCTGGAAGGCAGAACTTACTGCCACAGCCCCTGAAATCCTTTAACTGACATTGGGGTACCCTTTCGATATGCCCCACCCCTCTTTTCCTGTTTTTAATCAGGGTGTAGAATTAACTTCTGACTATTCAGCGTACATGGGGTTTTTTCGGTGTAAAGCCAATAGAAGCTTCAGAAAAGCTGTGTTGGCTGTTACTAATTTGAAAGAGATGTCTTGATGGCGCCTATTATAAGAGGGTTTTCGTCTTTTTTTTTTTTTCTTGAGCATACTCTAATGGGATCTGTTGACTTTTGAGGTTACTACTGTCTAGTGCTCTGAGACTATCTCCCCCTAGTGGTCTTTTATTGTATTGAAAACACATAAGAGCTGAGATGGAAAGTATGAGACACTGCACAAGTCCTCCAAAGATGGTTTTCCCTTGAATTTTTTAGTAGAGAACTTGGAAGGGACCCACCCTAGGGATGTTGTCCAGCCCACATACAGAGCAAAAACCCAACCAGTGCCAGTGTTCCCGAATACCACACGTCCCTAACCTAATCTTAAGAGGTCCATTCCTCCCTGTGTCATAGTTCACTTGACTGCGTTTCCTGTGTTTTTTTTCTTTTGCTCCTTTGGCATTGGTTTTCATCCCCATTTAAAGGAGCTACATTTCTAAATACTTTTCTTGAGCTAGTGTTTTTCATCAGTGTCAGAACACTGTGTTATTCTGGAAAAGGGAATTAAAAACAACATTGAATTGGTAGTCAAAGTAAACCTCAGGACCTTAAGGTAATATTTTTTAAATCATGTTTTCAAGCACAGTGTTCTGTGAGATGTTGATAGTACTTGGTGGGGAAAATTTATACTAGTATATTTTCTTTCCAAAATTTATTTTTTAAATAAGTAACAAAATGTTATTACATGATTATATGCTAATTACATGATTATATTATGTGATTTTTGTTGTGAAATAATGTCACAGCAGATAGTGTCATTATCTAGTGCTCCAATGAGTCACAGTGTTCATTAGTATAGGAGTAACATTTAATAATTCACAGTTGTGGCTTCTGACTAATTTGGTGGCCCTTGGTCTGACATGTTGTTTTCAAAGGTGTTTGTGTTACACATATATTTTATATGTACTATGCATTTTATATATAATAGATATATTATAATTTAGACCTAAATGTCCCTCTAGTGTCATGTGTTCACATGTGGGTCTTTTGAAACGTGATTGAATCATAGGTGTGCCACACTTATCACTCATGAGTTCCCACCTCAGTGCGCTATTAGGTGGAGGGGCCTGGGTGGAGGTGAGTTGCTTCGCGTGTGACCTAGACACTCTCTCTCTGTCTCCCCCTCTTTTGCTTTCTCCTTCTCCTCCTCTCCCCAATCTCCCTCCGCTTCCACCCACTCTTCCCTCCCCCTTTCCCACCTGGCTGCCATGGGTTCAGTAGCCTTCACCCAGCTATGCCCCTCTGTCATGTATCGACCCAACCAGACATAGGCTGAACACTCTAAAGCTTAAAGCAAAATAAACCATACTGTCTATATGTTGCAGTATGGGGTGTTTTGTCTCAGCGACTGGAAAGTGATTAATACAGTATACACATATGTACACTGTTTGCAGTGCTAGGGATTGAACCTAAAGCCTTGTCATTGCTAAGGAACTGTTCTACTATGGAGCTGTATTCCTAGCTCCTGTTTGCAATTTTTTTGTACCAGGAATCAAACTTAGGACCTTGCACTTGCCAGGTTGGCACTGTACCTCTGAGCTATCACCCAGGCCTGTTTGCAGTTTTATTCAGTGTTTAAAGTTTGTTTAACTGCCGGGTGTGGTGGCGCATGCCTGTAATCCCAGCACTCGGGAGGCTGAGGCAGGAGGATTGTTGTGAGTTCGAGACCAGCCTGAGCTACAAAGTGAGCTTAAGGCCAGCCTGAACTGCATAGTGAGACCCTGTCTCAAAAAAAAAAAAAAAAAAAAAAAAAAAAAAAAAAAAAAAAAAAAAAAAAAAAAAAAAAAAAAAAAAAAAA
>PVKA01010297.1:0-17410 GCA_004027165.1 Ctenomys sociabilis
CAAAATACTTGATGACTTAAAAAAAAAAAAAAAAAGACCTGACTAATATTCTTTAAATGTATCAGGATCAGGGCTGGCCAGATAGCCCAGCAGATTAAGGCACCTGCTTAGGCTAGTGTAGGGACTGGGGTTCAATCCCTGGAGTGCTGTGCCGGGCCCACCCCTGGGGTGCACTGAGATGACAAATGAGACTGAGCGTGATGGTACTTGCTTATAATTTCAGCACTTGAGAGGCTGAAAACAGGGGAAACATTATGAGTTTGATTGTTTTAAATAATTTTATTGAGAAACAAATAATGAGATAGTTTCAAAATAGATTAGTAGAACAGTTTTAATAATAAATATATTGCATATTGTTGTCTTAATGGTTATTCATTGTATAAGATGCAGACATGATATCCTGTCCACAAACATTATTAGGACAAATCTGTTTATTCATTGAATTATGAGACTATAGCTGTATATCTATCCTAACCATTTTGAATATACAGATACAGAATGGTCATTCATTTGTATCCCCCCTTTTTGTTTAGTTTTGTCAGTGAAGGGTATTCCATTGTCATTTCAATATTGTAGGTATGTGAATTCAGCAAGATATTCCAATATAGTCCAGTAGTCTAATCTGTGTGTAGTGAGACTTTATAGACCCTGTACTAAATACATTAAAAAATAAATTCTTCAGGATCATAAAAGACAAGGAAAGAATGGAGAACTATCTTAAATTGCAATAAACTAAGGAGACGAGATAACTACAAGCACTGTGGGAACTTAAATTAGATCTTGAAACAGACATTAAAAAAAAAATGAATCAGTTTTGTAGCCTAGTTAATTGCACTGCAGTGATGTTATGTTCCAATATCTGATTAAGGTACTATGGTTCTATGTAAGTTAACATCAGAAATTGAACAAAAAATATGAACTATAGAACTCTTCTGTTTTTTGCAACTTTTCTAAATTTATGAAAGACAATTATCAGTTTAGAAGTCAATTTATTAAAAAACCTTACAAAAATGTATTTTCTAAATACTTTTTTTTTTAATGTATTTGGTACGGGTCTTATTATGCAGCCTAGACTTGTGATCATCTTGTCTTTAGCCTCACCAGTGCTGGGATTACAGGCATGCTCAACCATGCCTGGATGGTGGCCAGCTCAGTGAACCCAGGGACAAGGGCGGGGCTGGTGCAGCATGAGGTGTCGGGGATCAAACCCCAGACCCTGTGAGTCCTGGTCCCTGTGCTTGCCTAAGCTGGAATTTAGTCTACTGAGCTATCTCACAACATGTAATGGGGGTGGGAGGGAACAATGATGGAAGAAATAAGAGTTTATAAGTTTTTTTGGGGGGAGGGTTGAAGGATACTAGAGATTGAACTC
This sequence comes from Ctenomys sociabilis, assembly GCA_004027165.1. NCBI lineage: Eukaryota > Metazoa > Chordata > Mammalia > Rodentia > Ctenomyidae > Ctenomys > Ctenomys sociabilis. The sequence goes on from PVKA01010297.1 coordinate 1,373, forward strand.
AGGGCTTTTACACTACATCTGGAGCCCTTTTTTATTTTGAGATAGTTTCCCTAAGTTGCAAAGTTTTCCCAGGCTAGGCTTGAACTTCTGCTTCAGCCTCTCAGAGTGCTGACTGTACAGATATATTCTCCACACTTTTTTTGAACAATGTAAGAAGCAGTATAAGGCCACTTGATGGTGGACAGTATACTTAAAGATATATGTTACAAATATAGAGCAACCATTAATAAAAAGTAGGTTTATCTAGTAAGCTCAAATCAAGAAGTCTGTAGTGTCTGTATTAATATTAGATAAGTGGTAAGTGCAGTTGTAAAGCATTTGCTTAGTATATTCTAGGCCCCAGGTTTGATTCCCAGCATCACAAAAAACAAAAATAACACCCCACCCTGATCTTAGAGTAGGTTTTATTTTTTAATTTAATTTTATTGGGGCTGCTGAGATAGCGAACTAAAGCGCCTGTTTAGGCAAAAGCAGTTTGATCTCCAGCGGCACATGCCTATAATCCAAATGCTGCAGAGGCTGAAAGTAGGAGGATCACCAGGAATCTTGAGCTGCATAATGAGACCCTTCAACAACCAAATACGTTAAAAATAAATGAACAAAATTAGTTTTATTTTTTGGTCTTTTTGTAACAGTTTCACTATGCAATTCAGGGTGGCCTTGAACTCACTTTGTACCTTTGGCTGGCTTTGAACTCCCTGGAATCCTCCCTCAAACTCCCAGGGCCTGGGATTACAGACTTGGCCACCATGTTGGGTGTAGAGTAGGTTTTAGAATAAGGCTCTTAGTTGTCGAAATAAAGACTGTTGAGAATGATATATGGTCAGTATATTTACATATCTCAACCTAAAGTTTTTCTCATGAGCCTGATTTTTTTTTTTTATATGAATTGATACAAGGTCTCAATATGCAGATCGGACTAGTAGTGATTTTCATTTTCAGCCTCCCAAGTGCTGAGATTTCAGGCACAGGTCACCACACCCAGTCTCAAATCACTGTCTCAGATTGACCCTGGTGTGGGGCTAGCATAGCACACCAAGTTTGAACCTAGGATGCTGTCCTCTGCCTGTGGTATTTTAGTCTACTGAGCTATCTGGCTAGCTCTCTGATTATTTTATTTTTGTATTTTTTGGGGGGGGGAGTTCTACAGGATGTTCAGGGTCTCACTACTAGATCGAACTTGTAGTGATTCTTTTTTTTTTTTTTTTTTTTTTTTTGGTGGAACTGGGGATTGAACTCAGGCCCTTGCGCTTGCCAGGGAAGCATTTATTCTGCTGAGCCATCTCCCAGGCCCCTTGTAGTGATTCTTATGTTTACAGCCTCCCAAGTGCTGGGATTATAGGTGTGTCCCACCACCCCCAGTCTGAATCACTGTCTCATTGTGCCCTGGGGGTCAGGCGAGTAGGCAGACCCAGGGGTTGAACCCCCAGCCCCTGTGCCTGCTTGCAGACGCTTTAATCCACTGAGCTATTTGGCTGTCTTGCCTCTTGATTATTTTTAATATGCAATTTTTCTAGAACATAAGTTATTTAGGAACTTATACAGTATTTCATTATACTAAAAACCGTCTGTATTGCTCCTCTGTTACGTATATTATTAACAAAAGATGAATTTAGCTTTAGTTTTGTTGTCAGAAATTTATCAATACTCATGAATGTATTTCACTTAGGCCTTTCAGAAACTAAAGCTAATTAAATATGGCATGTAACAAAAGCAAGAATAGACTATTAAAAATTAACTAGGCTGTTAAAATTGAAAGCTTTCAAGCATCAAAACACATTATTAAGACAGTAAAAAGTCTACAAAATGGAAATATTTGCAAATCAAATGGAGTAGAATTGTTGAGCACATGTAAGGAGTTAATCCATGCAAAAAGCTTAAAACAGCTTCAGGCAAATTACTTAGTTATATATGAGAGGATCTTTAGAAGGAACCTTTTCACATCTTTCATTTTCACATGTGATACAGATAAAGAAACTAATGTCTATTGTAGAATGATGTCTTTGAAATTTGTACTGTTTGTGAGAGAGCTAAGAATATGATCTCTTAAGTTTTACACTCAGGGATATTCAAAAGATGTAGGTGTTGGGATTGTTAATTTCTCTGGGTGTGGACAAAACACTTGATTTTCACTTGGTAAATATCATAAATATCAGGGCCAGGCAGATAGTTCAGTGGATTAAAGTGCCTGCTTAGGGCTGGCAAGATAGCTCAGTGGTCTAAAGAACCTCTCAGGGACCGCTGTTTGATCCCCAGCACCACATGCCATGCCAGCCCCTCCCCCCAGGGCAGGTTGAGCTGACCCCCCCACCCCCTAAAAAAAGAATCCGTGATGTGTATCGAGACACTGTAATAAATGAATAAAAATAAATAAATAAATAAAGTGCCTGCTTAGACTGAGTTTTGATCCCAGGCATGCCATGCTGGCCCCACCCCCGGGGTGCACTGAGATGGGAACTGAAGCTGGGCTTGGTGGCATGTGCCTGTAATCCCAGCACTTGAGAGGCTGAAAACAGGAGGATCACTGAAAGTCCAATCTGTGTGGTGACCCTGTAGACCTGTACTAAATATATTTTAAAAATCATAAATATTGATTATCTAGCTATAAATTAATTAACTTTGGTTGCCTAGAATTTATCGTAGAGTTTTGCTTGAATATAGATTGTTTTTACTTGAATTAATTGATATGCATTGATAGTCATCAGAAGCCAAGGTTTGCAAAATTTATAGTAATCATAAGTTGCAGTTACTGTTCTTGCCACTGGATGGTGTTTGTGTAACATTATCAAGTCAAGTATATTGGCTGATGACATTTCTCTCTTGAGCAGCTGAAAATTAGTGAGTTAACTACAGCAAATAAATATTCTTTTGAGCTGAGTTTCAGGAATCCCCAAAAACTGTGAACTCCTTTCATGTGTTTTTACATAAGAACCTAAAAAATGTCACTGGTTGGATTACCCTGTCAGCTTGTCTGTGGTAATCCAGCAAATGATGTGTTGCCTGAGAGTCCAATTTTTTTTTTTTTTAATGGAAGAATGTTAAAGGGCAGTAGATTTTCCTGGCTTCTCTTGACAGCTGAGCTATTAGTTTTGCTCTGATCCCTAAATTTTGGAGGCGTGAGTGCAGTATTGGGGATTAAACCTAGGGCCTTCCCACTGAGTTTAGTTCCCCAACTCCCTTTTGAGACAAAGTTCTGCTAAATCACCCAGGGTAGGCCTAAGCTGAGATCTTCCTATCTCATTTTCCCAGACCACTGAGATTATAGGCCTGTGTCACCAGGCTTGCTGATCGCTTAATTTTATTATAGGTTTTTCTACTATGCAGTAGCTAAGCTCTTCCTGTACTTGCATGTGTGAGTATATGAAGTTGTAGAAGTTCATGTTAGTGAAACAAGGATACATACTTCTTTGGGACAAAAAAGGTCAGAGCTATAACAGGCTTGGGGTTCTGCTAAGAAATATATATAAGATGTGTTGGTAGACACTGGTGCCAAAATTGAGATGGTTAAATAGTGAAAAGAATGTATGTAAACATACCTCTCTCTGTTTAATTTTGTTAATGTAGTAGGTACATATTTAGTTGAGCCAGAGTAAGGTGGTATGTTAAATGTGGAGCACAGGTTAGAAGGTATGTGTGTTGGTAGAAAGTAGAATGTGTTAGGGCCTTATGGGCCATTTTAAAGATTTTTGCTTTCAGTTTTTGTGAGAGATGGGATTTGGCGACATCTATAGTAGGTTGAGTGTCTTGAGTTTGAATTTAAGGAAGAGAGACAGCCTGGGATGTAAGAGTCATCATGGTGTATTTTAAAATTGAAAGCAGCAAAGGTGGGGAAATCATGACTTGGGAGACTAGGGAATGAGTAACAGAAAAGAGTTCATTCCAGTTTTTAAGGGTCATAGAGAAGATAAAGCAGCAATAAAGACTGAAGAATGCCCCAAAATAAAGAAACAAGGGCTGGCAAGATAGCTCATTAGACTAAGTGCCTGTTTAGGCAAACGCAGGGACCAGAGTTCATCACCAGTACCACATGGTGTTCTGGCCCCTCCCCTAGGCACACGCTGAACTGGCCACCCAGTCTGTGCGTGGTGGTGCATGCCTGTAATCCCAGGGCTGGGGAGGCTGAAAACAGGAGAGTCACTACAAGTCCAAGCTGCATAGTGAGACCCTGCAACAAATACATTAAAAAAAAAAGAAAAGAAAGAATAACAAACAGAATTTTTATTTTTATTTAAACTAACCTTGCTGCTTATCCCCTGGAGTTGAACCCAGTTATATAAGGAAAGGAAACTCGCAGCCTGTTGATTATACAAGTACAAGTTTGTCTTCTCTAAAACTGAAGAATAAACTTTAGGGACAGAAGAGGGTAGGTGCAGAATATTCACTCTTAGTGAAAAGTTAGTTATTAAAAATGAGATATAAAATAGAAACCTGGGAGAAGGTATGAATAAAATTTTTTCTGTGTTTTGGGGAAGGGTCTACAGGGTGTTCAGGGTCTTACTACTAGATCAGACTCATAGTGATCTGCCTGTTTACAGCCTCCCAAAAGCTGGGATTACAGGTGTGTGCCGGGGGGGGGGGTGTGCAGGGCCAACACGGCAGACCTGGGGATATAATCCCTGACCCTGTGCTTACTTGTAGGCACTTTAATCTGCTGAGCTAAAAAATTACTGAATAATTGATTTTTTTTGTTTTTATTGTAGTACTGGGGATTGACCCTAGGGCCTGGCACCTCCTAAGTAGGCAGCTCTGTGCCGCACTAGTTCTTTAGCCTTTTATTTTGAGACAGTGTCTTGTTGAATTTCCTGATCTCAAATTTCTGGTCCTTCAGTGTCAGTCTCCAAAGTAGCTGGGTTTAGAGGTATGTGCCTAGCCTATTTCTTTTAAATAAAGTGTATTTTTCTCCTCATACTTTTCTTCCTACTAGTTTATGGGCTGGGACTTTGAAAAGTTATTTTCTTTCACCTTCATTTTTTGTACCCTCAAAATGATTTTTTTTTTTTTTTTTTTTTGGTGGAACTGAGGATTGAACTCAGGCCCTTGAGCTTGCCAGAGAAGTGCTTATCCCACTGAGCCATCTCCCTGGCCCCTTCAAAATGTTTGGACTAAATAATTTCTCCTCTGGAAAAAATTTTGGAATCTTTAAATATGTAAAGTTTTAATTAGTGGTATATCACGTGGAGTCATGTAGAAGGGCTTTTCCTTTTGAAAGCTTTTAGCATGTTTTCTCTTGAAGCTTCGTTATTTTTAGGTCTGTTTATATCCTTTAGCCAGTTTTCTTCATGAAGTGTTCATTATTGATTCAGGCTTTGATAGATAACTCTTGTATTTGTTCTATAGGATCAAAACTAAGACTGAAGGATAGAAATTTGACAGGAAAACAAAATTGAGGAGACTTAATCTATTCTTTTGATATTCTTCCCTTTCTGAAACAGTGCATGAATTTTGGGATAGCTCTTTTGATGAATTAATGTCTTTTTTTCCAGTGAGAGTTTATTGGTACATTTTAGATATACATATTAATCATAGACAATTTATACCTATACACGGTATAACTTTTTTTCCCATTCCCCTATCTTCCTTTCAACCCCTTGTCCTCTCCCCGTTTACAAAAGTGCTTTCATTTTTTTATTAATTTTTTTAAGTTTAAAAATCCTGAGGCTGGGGAGATAGCTCAGTGGGCCTGAGTTCAATCCTTAGTTCCGCAAAAAAAAAAAAAAAAAAAAACCACTATATATCTGTCTATCTATATATCATTACAGGCCTTATTTTCAGTTCATTGCATAAAATAAGTGTGCTCTCCTAATGGAAATTTATAATACTATAAATTTTTCTCTGAATACTACATTATTATTATTATTATTATTATTAATTATTATTTTGTGGTCCTGGGAATTGAACTCAGGACCCTGTCCTTGCCAGGCAAGCTCTACTGAGCTATCTTCCCCATCATTTGATAAGTTTTTGTTACCAACCACCCCAGCAGATTCACTACTCTGCTAACATAGGAGACAGTCTTTGGTGGAAAAGGAAAAGGTTTGTTCGAAATTGGCTCCAACTGGGGTTGAGGGACAAAAAGGAGAGAGGAGGGTAAATGAGACAAAAAACAAGGAAATTCCTGTGCCATTCTGTCCTGCCTTTTCTAGGGTCCTTCTCCCCCTTGTGGAAACCAGACTCCAATCTCCTGTGGCTAGCACCTGTGTATTCCTTTTAGATATATTGCTAGTGAGTTTTGTTTGTTTTCGTTTTTTTGATAAAAGCTAATTGCCAACATAGGCATTATCTTTCTGTCCATCTGAGCTAAGAAAGGGTTTGTTTGTCCTCTGTGTTAAGAAGTTGGAGAAGCAGCCTGCCTCTTTAGAAAGCTAAACAAAATAATGAATTTCCACATATTTTGAGATTTTTCAGGGAATGGTTTCTAATTTATTGTGGTCAGAAAATACAGTTTAAATGACTTCTGTACTTTAATTGTATTGAGATTTCATTTATTGCTCATGTGTTTTATTTTAGTACCCATTGAAGGGACTGGGGATATAGCTCAGAGGTATAGTGCCTGCTTGGCAATAAGAGGACCTGAGTTTGACTCCTGGTATCCCCCATACACACCAAAAAAAAAAAAAAAAAAAAAAGTTCATTTGTTTAGTACCCATTGAGGATGCACTTAAAAAGTGGGGCTGGGGATGGAACTCAGTGGTTTAGAGTGCTTGCCTAGCATTGGTAGTTTCCAAGTTCAGTTAGCACCAAGACCAAACAATAGCAACAAAACCTATAAACTAAGTGTATATTCATTGTTGGGTGGTTTTTTATATATCAATTAGGTCAAATTGGTTAGTGTTATATAGTCTATATTATTAATTTTTCTTTTCACATTTAAAAAATCTATTAAGAGAGGGGTGTTAAAAAATCCCTGACTGTACTAATGTATGTTTTTTAGAAAGGGTCTCACTGTATAGTTCAGGCCAGCTTTTTTTTTTTAAATTTATTTATTTGTTTTAACTTGAAGAGTGAAAAATAGAAGCAAAAACAAAGAACAAATGACATAAACAGGGTAATATACAATGATACATATCTTACAGATTTTCACAATGTAGATGGCTAATTATATATATATGTGTGTGTATATATATATATTTTTTTTAATAAAACTATCCAACACAGATCAGCAGTCCACAATAGAAATGGGTTATCCACAGAATTTGTTGACTTGAGCCATTCACAACTTATATTAATATAACTTTATTTTACATACCTCCATTTTTATGCTTTTCTGCTGGATGGTTAAGACTGAGTTAAAGCAAGACCTATGTAACAAAAAATATAACTTTTGTATCAGATAAGGTCAGTCAGGTACCCTCAGGGTTTATCCTGTAACCTTGTACCGCTCTTTGTAGATCCCTTGTCAGTGTCAGCTTTGTGGATGAGTCATGGCCATTGCTTGACCAATGTGTTCTCTGTGGAAGCCTGAGAGAAAGTTTTCTCTCCATGTGACTCTCCTTAAGTACACTATACATCATCGATCGCATTCCTCTGTGGCCCCATAATCTCCTTGATCAGAAAATTTGGGGAACTACTGAGTTACACGATGTTACAGTACAGGTTCTCCTATGTCCTGAGTATTCACTGACCTTGAAAAGCTAGGGCCAAAATTTTGGCTGACCTTGCAGCCTTTCTTTTTCTCCAGTTTTTGATCTGCAAACTTAGGTTGTTAACCCTTCAAAAGAGAAGTTTATTATTCCCCTGCAACATGTGCAGTTCAGTTTACCACACTATTAGTCTAAATATCAGACATCATGGGCATAACAAGGAACATGCATTTTCCATCAGGTATTGAGATACTAAACTCTTAAGTCCATACAGAATATAAAGAAGAAAAAAAGATTTTTAAAATAGGAATGAACACTTACATATATTTACACAGATATTTAGAAATCCATCCATATATAGCATAGTAGCATTGTAGCATGACTATCTTGTGACATTCTTTTTTTTGTCTTTTTTTTTTTTTTAAGTTTACTACCTTTTAAAAAAGGGCAGTGTAGTAATAGGTGGTATGTCATGACAAGAAGTACATATTTAGAAGATCAGAATGGCAGGCCTTTGGAGTGTGGCCCTTCTAATACACTTCGTTAAATTCAATGTAGTTGCTTGGTTCACAGGTATCAGCATATATAGTTAGTCGGGGTAAGAATCTTAGCAGTTAACTGCTAGTTTCAAAAATCTCCTGATGTTTCTCAAGATGATTGTCTTACTCATCTAGTGTGTATAAGTGAATGGTCTTGCCTCTGTCATGTTTCTCAGTGTTTCTCCTTGCCCTCTCCTCATTGTCCAATCCTCAAGTTCTCACTTTCCTTTTAATTGTGCTATACATTTCTATTTGCAATTCTTCTGAGTTATACTAGGGAGACTATACAATATTTGCACATGTGGGTCTGGTATATTTTGCTTATGTCTTCAAATGGCATCCACTTAAAAATGGAGACTTGGAGTTTATCATTTTTTACAGCTCAATAATACTCCATTGTATAAAAATACCACATCTTTTTCAACCATTCCTCATGTGATGGGCATCTTGATTGTTTCCAAGATTTGGCTATCACAAATTGTGCTGCTATAAACATAGGTACACATATATCCCTATGATATGATGTTTTCAGCTCTTTTGGGAAAATTCCCAGTAGGGGTATAGCAGGCTTGAAAGGGATTTCCAGTCCTAGTTTCTTAAGGAGTCTCCACACTGATTTCTGTAATGGTTGCATCAGTCTACATTCCCATCAGCATTGGAGAAGGGTTCCCTTTTCCCCCAGCCTCTCCAACATTTGTTATTGATTAATTTCTTTATGATAGCCATTCTTTCTGGAATGAGATGGTATCTCAGTGCTGTTTTAATTTGCATTTCATGGATGGCTAGTGATGTGCAGCATTTTTTCATGTATTTATTCCCTTCTTTAATTTCAGTCTTTGAGAAGTGTGTATTTATCTCAGATGCCCATTTCTAGATTGGGTCTTTAAATATGAGGGCCCTAATCTCAGTTCTTTGAGCAGACCTTTGTCTGAGTGCTTATTAGTTAAGATGTTTTTGAAATTTGTGGCTTGTCTTTTCACTTTGTTGATAATTTCTTTTGACTTAAAAATACTTCTCAATGAGAGTTGGGCCCAGTTGTTTATTCTTTCAGGTGTTTCCCTTGCGAATACATGTTTGTTCATGAACTCTTTGCCTACCCCTTTGTCTTCAAGAGTTCCTCTTACATTCTCTTCCAGGACATTTAGTGTTTCTGTTTTAATGTTTAGATCTTTAATCCATTTTGACTTTAGCTTAGTGCATGGTGATAGATCTGGGTCAAGATTAAGTTTTTGACACTGGAGAGCCATTTTTCCAGCACCATTTGTTAAAGAGGCTATCTTTCTTCCAGTAAGCGTGTTTGGCCCCTTTGTTGAAGATCAAGTGGTTGAGTGTGTTCGTAGGGGCTTCTGCATATTGTAGTCTATTACATTGATCCTCAGGTCTATTTTGTTGCCAGTACCATATTGATTTTATCACAGTAGCTTTGTAGTATAATTTCAAGTCAGGAATTGTAATGCCTCCTAATTTGTGTTTGTTGGCCAGGATTGCCTTTGCTATTCTAGGTCTTTTCTGGATCCAAATAAATTGTAAGAATGATTTCTCTAGGTCGAGGAGGTATTTTGTTAGTAGTTTGATAGGGATTGCATTGAATCTGTACAGCGGTTTTGGGAGTATGACCATCTTCACAATGTTGGATCTTCCTATCCAGGAGCAGGGTATATCTTTCCATTTTCTGAAATCCTCTATGATCTCTTTTTTCAGAGTACTTTACTTTTCCATGAAAAGATCTTTAACTTCTTTATTTAGATGAATTCCAAGATATTTCATTTTCCGTGGTGCTATTGTAAAAGGTATTGTTTCTATAGTTTCCCTCTTAGTGTGTTTGTTATCTGTGTAGAGGAATGCTATTGACTTCTTGGTGGAGTTTTTTGAGTCTTCTAAGTGAAGTATCATGACATCTGCAGATAGTGAAAGTTTAACTTCTTCTTTACCTGTTTCTATTCCTTTTATTTCTCCCTCTTGCCTTATGGCTGTTGCTAATGATTCCAAAACTATATTGAATAGCTACATTGTCTTGTACCAGATCTAAGAGTAAAAGATTTCAGTTTTTCCCGATTTAGAATTATATTAGCTGTTGGCTTGTCATAGATAGCTTTTATCAAATTGAAGTAGAGGCCTTCCCTTCCAATTTTCTGAAGGATTTTGAACATGAATGAGTGTTGGACTTTGTCAAAAGCCTTTTCTGCATCAGTTGAGAGAATCATGTGGTTTTTAGTTTTCACTTTATTGATATAGTGTATTACATCTATAAATGTAATACACTATATCAATTGTGTGAGTATTGAACCATCCTTGCATCCCTGGGATGAATCCTACCTGGTCATGGTGTATGATCTTCTTGATGATTTCCTGTATTCTGTTTGCTAGGATTTTATTGAGGATTTTTGCATCTATGTTCATGAGGGAGATTGGCCTGTAGTTTTCTTTTTTAGCTGTGTCTTTCCCTGGTTTTGGTATCAGTATAATACTTGTCTCCAGGAATGATTTTGGGAGAACTGTTTCCTTTTCAATTTCATTGAAGAGTTTGTGGATTGTAGGGATTATATCTTCTGTAAGTTTCTTGTAGAATTCAACTGTGAATCCATCAGGGCCTGGACTTTTCTTCATTGGCAGGTTTTTTATTACATTTTGTATTTCATTGGCTGTTATTGGTTTATTGAGAGTTGTTCTATCTTCTTGATTTCTGTTTTGGTAAATTGTACCTTTTTAGGAATCTGTCCATTTCATCTGTGTCTTCTATTCTGTGAGCATAAAGATTATCAAAGTAGCTATTGATAATCTTCTGAATTTCCACTAGGTCTATGGTGATTACATCGTTTTCATTCCTTATTGCTTACATTTGAATTTTTTCTTTCTTTTTGATGAGGTTGGCTAGTGGCTTGCCAATTTTATTTAATTTTTCAAAGAACAAGCTTTTTGATTCATTGATTCTTTGAACTGCTTTCTTCGTCTCAATTGAATTAATCTCTGCTCTAATCTTTATGATTTCTTCTCGTCCTTGGGCTCTGGGTTTGGTTTGCTCTTCCTTTTCTAGTTGTTGGAGGTGCAACATTAGGGTGTTTATGTTCCGGTTGTTTTCCTAATATGTGAGTTCATAGCTATGAACTTCCCTCGGAGAACTGCTTTCATCGCATCCCATACATTCCGATTGGTTGTGGTTGAATTCTCATTGAATTGTAGATATTGTTGAATTTCTTGTTTAATTTCATCTGTTACCCATTGATTGCTGAGTAGAGTTTAATTTCCCTGAATTTAGGGGCTTTTACTGGTTTCTTTTGTCATTTATTTCCAGTTTCATTGCACTGTGGTCAGATAATAATACGCATGGGTTAATTCTGTTTTCTTACATATGCTTAAGCATGACCTATGGACCAGTATGTGGTCTGTTTTAGAGAATGACCCAAGTGCAGCTGAAAAAAATGTGTACTCATCTGTGGTTGGGTGGAGCACTCTGTATATGTACACCAAGTCCGTTTGTTCCAGTTTCTGGTTCAGTTCTACTGCTTCTTTGCTAATTTTTTGTGTAGTTGACCTGTCTTTGTGGGATAAGGGGATATTTAGGTCTCCTGTTAAGATTGTGGTATTGGGTATTAGGTTTTTCATGTCTATTAAGATTTATTTTACATAGTTGGGTGCTCCCGTGTTTGGTGCATACATATTTATGAATGTTACCTCTTCTGTTACATTCTTCCCCTAACCAGTATGTAGTGTCCTTCTTAATTTCGTTTGATCATTCTTGGTTTGAAGTTAAGACTGTCTGAGAACAAGATTGCTACCCCTGCTTTTTTCTGCGGTGCTGGGGCATGCAGTATTGTTTTCCATCCTTTGACTTTAAGCCTATGAATGTCCTTTTGAGTTAAGTGTGTTTTTTGTATACAGCATATTGTTGCATTTTGTTTCCTAATCCACTGTGCCAGTCTGTTTCTCTTTATTGGTGAATTGAGTCCATTTACATTGATGGTTATAATTGAAATGTGTTGACATAATTGTCATGTTATTTACCTGCTATTGTTTACTCGTTTTTGTCTTATGTTTAGTTGTTTGCCCTATTTAGTGCGTTCCTTCTGTTCTCATTTGTGGAGTTCTGGTCATTGTTGTCCCTCTCTAGAACATCTTTCAGTAGTCTGTGTAGGGATGGCTTTGTTGTCATGAAATTCTTTAGTTGTTCTTTGTCATGGAAGCATTTCACTTCTCCATCAAGTTTGAGAGTTTTGCAGGGTATAGTAGTCTGGGCTGGAATTTATTTTCATAGATTTGAGGTACTCTGCTCCATGCTCTCCTTGCCTTCATGGTTTGTGAAGAGAAGTTGGCTGTAATTCTGATGGGTTTTCCTTTGAATGTGATCTGCTTCTTTTCTCTAGCAAATTTCAGTATAGTATACTTGTGTTAGATTTCTGGGATCTTGACTATTCTGTGTCTCGTGGTTTTAGTTGGATTGAAGTTATTTGACATTCTGTATGCTTCATTTACCTGAATGTTAGATAGTTTCCTCATATTTGGGAAGTTTTCTGCTATTACTTCTGCCTGTATTCTTTTAATATTTCCTTTTTTTTTTTTTTTTTTTTGCAGAACCTGGGATTGAATTCAGGCCCTTGTGCTTGCCAGGGAAGCCCTTATTCTACTGAGCCATCTCCCTGGCCCCATATTCTTTTTATATCATTTGTGTTGACTCCTTTCTCATTGATGCCTGTTAATCTCACATTTTAAGAGATGTTCTCTCACCTTTTCACTAGCTGCACCAGCGTCTTCAAGATCTGAGACTCTTCGCTTTTACTCAAATGGTTTTGTAAACTCATGATTTAGATTTTAAGTTCTTCTATATCTCTTTGACTCTGCTTTATTCACTCTATTTTTTGCATTACTCATTCAAGGAATCCATCATATTTTTAATCTATTTTTTTGTCAATTTCCTTGTTAGAGGTAGCTATTAATTCTTTTACTGCAGTTTTTTTCCAAATTGGGTTTCCTCCATATATTTCCAAAATTGATTCTCTATTTCAGATGCTATGGTTTCAAAGACTTCTTTTTTTATTTCAGAAATTATTTCTGCTTTGAGTTCCTCTTTACCCTTTTGCTGTTGTTTCTTTGCCTGAGACGCTGTTAATTCATATGTTTCAGCTGGAATAGTGTTCTCTGCGCTTGTTCTGTGTGGGCATTGGGTTTCTCCCATATCTTTCTGGATTTGATTCGTTACTGCTGATGCTATGTATCCCAAAATTTCTTTTTTTTCTTTCAGGCGTTAATTCTGGTCTGAATTCCTCTATACCTTTCTGCTGTTGTTTCCTTGCTTCCGACTCTGTTAATTCGTTCATTTTAGTTGCATTAGTGTCCTCTGCACTTATCATTGATGGGCTGGAGGCCTGAGATTGCATTGGGCTCCTTGTTTTTATCATGACTTATAGCTCTGTCCTCTGACTCATTGTGTAGAGTTTTGGTGCAGTTTAAACCTTAGCACCTTATGAAATTCAGGTATTGTAACACCAAGTTCTAGTTCATGTAGTTTTGCGAGGCTTCGGTCTGGCTGCTGTGCTCACCTCCTTCCTGTTGCTGTCCTTGGAGGTGAGCCTGTTGTGCCCCTTTGACAGATACTCTGCTTCTGAATTAGCTGTGTGGTTTTGACCCTAGTCTCAGTGCAAGGACTTCAGCCTCAGAATTTCTCCCCAGGCCTGTATATCAGGCCTGGGCTGGGTGTGGAGGGCCATGGGGGGGGGGGGGCAGGAGACACAGAACCTCTCTCACATACTCACCGGGCCTGGGTTTTGGCGGGTCTGCTGGACTCCCTAAAGGGTAATGGATGTTCTCATTCACTGGGCAGGCTGTGCTGGGTCTGGGGCTGCGGGGCAGGAGTTGAGAATACTGGGAAAAGTCTCTCTAGTGGGGCAAGTTGAACAGGCTATGTTGGGTCTGGGGCTTCAGGGAGGAGTTGAGAGTGCTGGGAAAGGTCTCTGGCATGGTGAGTCTGGAGTTCTCACTCACCGGCCGAGCTGTGCTGGGTCTGGGGCTGCAGGCCTGCAGTTCTCTCGGGCTAGCTTTAAATTCATTATGTAGCCAAGCTGCCCTTGAACTCACAGAGATCCTTCTGCCTCAAACCCGAGTCAACACTGGCATATGCCATCAACCCTGGCATACAATAGATATGTTAAATTTTACTTCTTTCAGTAATTTGTAAAGATTTTCCTTTTTTTTTTGTAAAAACTTGTCTGTATGGCTTTTTCCTCCAACCATCCTGGATTTTCTGTTACTTAGGTTTGAGATTATGAACATACTTTTGGACAGATTTGCAGTTTAAGAAGTATCAGTATTTTTACTGCAGTAAATTTTATAATAGCTAAGCACAAAGCTACAATTACAAGTTATCCTTTCCCCCCTGTGTTACAGGTATAGACTTTAAGATTAAAACAGTTGAATTGCAAGGAAAGAAGATCAAGCTACAGATTTGGTAAGTGATGCTAATGTACTTACTTTATATAACCATACCAGATGTGGCAGCGAAAATTTTCCTTGTTACTTGTTTAGAATCTGGTTAAACTATCAGATGATCCTCAGTGAAATAGAAATGTACTTGTCATTGATTTTGGTCTATGAGAGTTGGCTATAAATTTTTGTACTTGCTATGTAAATATGGTCAAGTTACATACTATTAAGCTTTTACATCTCCATATGTAAAGTAGAACTGATATTACCTATTTCAGAGGGTTTTTTTAGAAGGGTCACATGAAATAATCTTTTTAAAGTCTTTATCACTGTGCTTTGCTCAGAGACATCCAATATAAAAGGCCAATATCATAATCTTTTTGTTGCTATGAGTCTTATTATTTTCCCTAATGTGGTTTAAGTTTTATTTATTTAATCTTTTATGTATTTATTTGATACAGGGTCTCACTACATGCTCAGACTTTAGTGATCCTCCTGTTTCATCCTCCCCAGCACTGGGATTATAGTCGGGTGCCACCACATCTGGTTTTGGTGGCTGCCACAGTTTGCCCAGGGTTTCAGGGCCAATATGGCATGCAGTACTGGGGATGGAACCCTGGGTCCTTGTGTTTGCCAGGCCGGTGCTTAGACCTGTTGTGCTATCTCCCCAGCCCAAAATTTATTTTTAAACAGAGGTTCTAGAGGTATAGCTTATTGATGGAATGTTTGCTTTGCTTGGTGGAGGTCCTGAGTTCAATGTATAACACAGAAAAAAAGGAAAAGATTTAGGTGTTTGTCAGTTACTTCATATAGTTTTGCCTCAGAAGAACAATAAAATTATATGAATTTATATTCAAGTCT
The DNA here is from genome assembly GCA_004027165.1 of Ctenomys sociabilis. Classification (NCBI taxonomy): domain Eukaryota; kingdom Metazoa; phylum Chordata; class Mammalia; order Rodentia; family Ctenomyidae; genus Ctenomys; species Ctenomys sociabilis. The sequence goes on from PVKA01010297.1 coordinate 16,767, forward strand.
GAATCATGGACTTTTAAAGTTATCTTATATTGCTTTTTAGTGAATTGTTCTATGTGTATTATAGGTATCACATATAGTGTCACATATACATACATGCATATGTATAAAAAACCAAATGTCATAACACTTTTTCAGATATATATATTTGCCTCACTAAGTTGGTCCTATACCTCTTTCTACAGTCCTTCCACAAACTTTCTATGCCTTGATCTTATGGATTTATGTATTTCCTCCCTCTTTTAGGGCTTGGGAGACAGTTAATGGGAATTGAACCCAGAACATTCTCACTCTGCTATATCTCTAGCCTTTTTAAAGTAAATTTGTGTGAGTAAGGATCTCACTAAATTAGCCAGAACTTTCAATTCTCCTGTCTCCCAGTATGCTGGGAATCCAGGCATATGGCCCCATGAATGGCTTATTTCCTCCTTTTTATTGTTTTAGTCTTTTTATATCCATTCATTCATCTTTTTTTTTTTTTTTTTTTTTTTTTTTTTTTTTTTTTTTTTTTTTTTTTTTTTTGTCTTTTTGAGACGGGGTCTCACTATGTAGTTGAGGCTGGCCTTAAGCTCACTTAGTAGCTCAGGCTGGTCTCAAACTCACAACAATCCTCCTGCCTCAGCCTCCCAAGTGCTGGGGTTACAGGC
>PVKA01010297.1:17510-65079 GCA_004027165.1 Ctenomys sociabilis
TTTTTTTTTTTTTTTTTTTTTTTTTTTTTTGTAGCTTTTAGAAGCAAGAAAGAACAAAACAACTAACACTTGTCTTTAAAAAGAAGTGTTAGCTGGGCATGGTAGTATATGCCTATAATCTCAGCACTCAGCAGGCTGAGGCAGGAAGATCACTATGAATTAGAGGCCAACCTGGGCTCCATAGTGAGTTCAGAGCCAACCAGAACTATGTAATGAGGCCTTGACTCAAAAGTGTCTGCCTTGTTAAAATACAATCTTTGGAAACAATAAATCTTCCAGTGTGCCTTCAAGATTAATCTGGATCCCTGGCAAGTACAAGGGCCTGAGTTCAATCCCTGGTTCCACACACACAAAAAAGCTTAATCTGGGGAAAAAAAAAAATTGTACCCTACCTATAAAACTAAAGCATAACATAGAAATGATAACATTTTTGATTTTTTAAAATGTTTTTACATTTTGGTACCAGCGATAACATTTCTTATTTTAATGTAATTTACTTTTTTAAGCGTTTTAAGTTGACCTCAGTTAAAATATTTGCATGGTAACATTCTAAGAAGAAGCCACATAGCTTCTGAGACTGCCCACAGTAATTTAAGAAAGCTTTTAGCACAAAAAATCCATTGCTCATAACTTATTGTACCTTAAAATTCAAAACTTTGTCCTCACCTTTGATATTAAAAAGCACAACATGGGTCAAGGAGATGGCTCAGTGGAATAAGTGCTTCCTTGGCAAGTGCAAGGGCCTGAGTTCAGTCCCTGGCTCTGCCAAAAAAAAGAAAAAAGCACAACAATTTTTGTGTATCTCTGATTCAAATAAATATATTCATTCTGTTTTGGCATGAAAATGCCTGTTTGTAATTGAGCATTAGTTTTGGAAACTTTTCTAGTTTGTGCAAAAGCTTTTTCATTTCTTAACTCTGATCTCTTTTTATGCTTCCTTACCAGCAATCTCTCAGCCTTTATGTTGCATAAGGTAGATGTGTATCTTCTCCTCAGCAGAGCAATATGTATTAACTTATTTGACTCAAATTTGTGATTCTTCTGCCTCAGCCTTCCAGAATGATGGAATTAGAGGTGTACACCACCATGACTGGCAAGAGCTATGTCTTTTAAAATCCTAGATCTGCAGAAAGTTTGCATCACAACTTATCTTGGTAGCAACTACATTTTCCATAGAGTTAGTCAGCCCTGTCAGGAAAATAGTCATAGTAAGTTACTTTAGCATTTTTGTTTTGAGGGATATGGGCATCAGGAATGTTTGTCACTATCAATTATCTATATCTTTGTACCAGAAGTGAATTGTACTTAGCACAGTCACCCTAAATCACATCAATTTTGTAGAAAAATTAACTGCCTACTTATATAAGGTGCCAGATACTTGTCATTCAGTTTTGATTTTTCCGTTCTCTTAACTTCCACATCCAATTCAGTAAGGAAGCCTTGTTGATTCTCTTATCTCCAGTGTTACCCACTACTGCAAGGGTGGTGAACCTGTGGCATGAATGTTGTTTTTCCTTTAAAACATGTTACTGAATGAGTTGTTTTTTTCCAAACTAAAGCCTCAGTATTCAGGTTAAAGTGCTGTGTTGGCTCTGTGGTGAGTTTAAGCCTTTCATCACCTCTGTGCTATTGTAGTAGTCTCTTTAATATTCTAACCAATCTTCTCCCTTTGCCTTCTTCCTGTGCTTTTTTTGTATAACAATCACAGTAACCCTTTTCAGATATAAAACTGATGATGGTTGTACTTCTACTTATTGTCCCTTTACTTTGCATTTCAAATGAAAGTCTGAAATTTGAATCTACATTGCTTATTACATTAAGGATCTCACCTACCTCTCTAATCACCTCACTCTCCTTTGTATGTAGCTTCCAGCCCCAACTGATCCGTTTTAGAACCTTTGTACATGATTTGTAGCCCTTCCTAACCCTCAGGTTCTCCTCCCACTCTCCCATTGCTAGACTATTTGAAATTATCATTCCATTTCAGAGGCTTTAGATCTTGGCTCCCACCTCCCTTTTCTTCATCTCTTACCACTGGTCTGTTGAGACTTGCCAACCCAGTATGTTTCTAATTCTGAGCCTTTAACTTTTTACTTTTCTTTTTGCTTGGATTGCTAATCATCTCCTTGGCTTGCTGTTTTCCCTCATTCATATCTGAATTCATTGTTATCCTCAGAGAAGCCTGTGTGAGGACTAATGAAACCCAGTACTTCTAGGTGTATCTTTTTTTTTTTTTTTTTTTTTTTTTTTTTTTTTTTTTTTTTTTTTTTTTTTTTTTTTTTTTTTTTTTTTTGTCTTTTTGAGACAGGGTTTCATTATGCAGTTCAGGCTGGCCTTAAGCTCACTTTGTAGCTCAGGCTGGTCTCGAACTCATAACAATCCTCCTGCCTCAGCCTCCCAGTGCTGGGATTACAGGCATGCGCCACCACACCCGGCTTCTAGGTGTATCTTGTTGAGCCCTAGTCATAGTAGTTTTCAGTATGTGAAGTCACTACTTTTATAAATGACTTATTTTTGTACTTTCACTAGAATATATATAAGTTTTTGAAGGGTGAGAATCCCATCTGTTTGTTGTATGGTTTTATACTTATAACTCTCCCATCTGGAACAGAGCCATGCATAGATCCTCAGCAAATATTTGTTGCTTCAATAACATTAGTCAGTGGCTTCTGTTCACACTTCACTTCCCACCTTAAGCTTCACCTCTATAGAGATTTCCCTAATGTAAATTACTTTGTCTCTCTTTACCCTTCACTTCTTTGGTGTGAACCTTGTTAGCATTCACAATTTGTGATATAATTCCTTTTATTTCTCTTCTTTACTGTTCTAAGATCTTAGAAGGCAGGCCTTCTTACTTTAAAAATGTTACTTTCGGGTGATGTATTTGTAGCTCAGTGGTGGAGCTTTTTTGTAGTTTAGTACTGGAGATTGAACCTTTGGCCTTCACATTGATCTACATCCCCAATCCTTTTTATTATTTTTTTTCATGTTAAATAAATTTTATTAGTATCTGAAACCTTTTTTATGTCTTGAGACAAGGTCTTGCTAGCCTCTCAAAAGCGCAGGGATTATAGGTGTGTGTCATTGTACTCAGCTAAGATGAGCATAATCTAAATTCACTATATTTTGTGGGATTTTGTTTTGTTTTTCTGAGACTGGGTTTTCACTATGTAGTGCAGGCTGGTCTTCAGCTCACTTTATAGCCAGGCTGGTCTTGAACTCGCAACAATCCTCTTGCCTCAGCCTCCTAAGTGCTGGAATTACAGGCATAGTTCACACTCAGCTAACATGTGAAATTTGACAATTCATTTCATAAAGAATAGCTTCATTATGTTACCAAAACCCACAAAGTTGTGAAATTTGAAGTCTGCACTACAGAGCAGATTGGTGTTATCTTTGGCCTGTTTCAGTGCTGTCAGGACTCAGACTAAAAATAACTGTCATAGTAGCCAGGGTACATAGCTTCTCTGACCCAACATGTGGGGCTTAAGAAAAAAGGCTGTCTTAACTCCTGGACTGACTCCTGGACTGTTTTATTCCTTTGTAATACGTCATGGGGAAAAAATAGCATTTTATAATACTCCCATCTGTGTATTATTTTATGTCAGGATAATTCTGCAATCAGTTTATAATTTGAAAAATTGTTCACATTGAGTAGGTTAGCAAGAAAAACATGTTAGCAGGAATAAACTAGTTTTGAAAGCAGAGTTAGGCACCTCTGTTATTGAAACATAAAAAGAAAATGTGAACACATAAATGTTTAATTGTCTGATATTTAAAAACACTTGCTTTTCTTGTTGTATCGAACCTGCTGGATTGGATTAGATTTTTTGGCCATATGTGTTAATACAAACCTAAAAATAATTTGACCAACAAACAAGCAGCTGTGGCTATTTTTAACCCTGAGCAGAGTTACTAATTAGCCTAGAGCAATGATGGAAAACCTTTTTGAGACATATGCCCCAACCCAAAACACGCCTATTTAGCACAAAGTACCAACATTGAGTACTGAAGTTTTAGCTTAGGAAAAACAACTCATACATTGACATCTTTTATTTTTTTTTTAACACATAAAAAAGTCTTTTATTTATGTATTTGGTACAGGGTCTCACTACACAGTTTGGACCTCATAATGATCCTCCTGTCTCAGCCTCCCCAGTTCTGGGATTACAGGCATGTGCCACCATGCCTGATTTTGGTGGCAGGCTCGGCTTGGGGCCGGCACAGGCATGTGGTGCCAGGGATTGAACCCTGGTCTTGAGCTTGCCAGGCAGGTGCTTAGACTGCTGAGCTATCACCCCAATGTCTTTTATTTTAAAAGGAAAACAAATAACATTCTGTAGTTTTCCTACCACTGTCCTACAAATAGTGAAGGAAGTACTCTGTTCCATGGTTTGAAATAAGTTGTCATTTTAACATTTTGGTAGAAGCTGAATGATCAGGTAACATAGAGGCCATACTCAGGAAAAGGATAATTTGAGATCAGAGTCTGGATCATTTTGTGAGGCAGGAAATAGTCATACTGAAAAGTACAAATATTAAAAATACATAAATGAAAGCAGGATATAGAAAGCTAAAAGAATTAATAGGAGAGGTCATACAAAAAGAGGGAATAGGGTGTAAGATTCTGGAAGACAGAAACAAAAAATAAAGAGCAGGTGTGGTAGTATGCAATGGAGCAAAACAAACTTACTCTGAACAGAGTAGTGATTTCTTTTCAGAAAGGCCATTGATATTTTAGTATCTTTTATGTTGGTGTTTTATAACTATTGTATTTTATAAGGTTAGCTCCTCAGCTCTCCCCCAGGTGCTACTGATAAAAGTTTATAAATTGCCTCTTTTGCACTGTTTTCTCTTAGTGCACAACTTAAGACACAGGCTGAATTATATATAATTTTACTAATTGTATAATGTAAATAAATGGAGGAGAGGAAGCATATAATAGGAAGCATTGGGGGTGTTGTCTATAGTAACATGCTGTGGAAGAGCTCTCTAAATAGTTATTACTTAGAACAAAATTGAAATCAAAGTGTCTTATGCCTCCTACACTATAGTTAGTCACTACTGGAAGCCCAGGTCCTGTACACTGTGTGTTAGTTAACTACATTTCCAGCTTGCATGGTTTCTGAGTGTCTTCAGTCATCTTTAAAGAGATAGCGTTATAGTTTAGTTTCCCCCACTTCCTCTCCCCCATATTGGAGATTAAGTCTAAGGCCTTGTGCATGTTCTACTGCTAAATTATATCCAAAACCTAGTACCCTTTAATTTTATTTTGAGACATTTCATTTGTCCAGCTAGACTCAAACTTGTGGTTCTTTTACTAGCCTTCTGAAATAGCTTGAATAACCGATGTGTGCCACTGTGCCCAGCAAGGTTATAGTATTTCTTTTTATTAGATTAAAAAAAAAAAGCTATTCTGACTGTGATGAGACAAGCATTTGTTCTCTAATGGAAGTGTTTATAAGTTCATGTGATTTAAGGCACTTTTAATTCATTACATAAAGGATATAATAGGAAATTGGATGTGAGGAAAAACTACACACATTAATACACACACCCTCAACACCACTCCCCACCCTGATTTTGAGACAGGGCTATGCTGTATAGTTCCGGGCTGGCCTTTAACTCGTTATGTAGCCCAGGCTGGCCTTGAATTTGCAGGGAGAAATGGTGGGAATAGGCAGTGTAGATATTGTCAAGAGGGATTGAGGGTATAGCTCAGTGGTAGAGCACATGGTACATGAGAAGACCTAGTTTTAGTTTCTCTCTTACATGCACATACTCATTTATCCATTCTCTGTTTCTACCTTTGAAAAAAGATGGGAGGGGACCAGCTTGTGAGGGACATGAAAAAAAATTTGGCTGCATGTGGTTAGGGAAAAGAGGGGCCAAAATTATAGAGGCTGGAAAAAGGATCCTGTAAGGCTTTTTAAGTCCCAAGATAAAAGATAAGGATTTTATAGTTAATTCTGGTTATAGCAAGTTCCCATTAGAAGTTTTTAGGGGGCTGGCCAGATATAGCTCAGCGGACTAAAGTGCCTGCTTAGGCAGAATGCAGTGGCCAGGGTTTGAGATGGCTTGGTGGTGCACACCTGTAATCCCAGTGATTGGGAAGCTGAAAACAAAAGAATCACTGAGTCCAATCTATGTAGTGAGACCCTATAGACCCTGTACCCAAATACATTTTTTAAAAAAAGTTGTCGGTTGTTTAGGTTTTTAGGGGCTTGGTGGGGGGGCAAGTTCTCAATGTAGTTCAATCTGGCCTTGAACTCATGGTTACCCTTCTGCTTCAAACTCTTAAAAAAGGATGAAAATAAAATTTAAAAAATTCTAAAAATTAAAATAATAAACTAAAAGAAATCTAAATGGGAGCTTGCTCAGTTAGCTCAGGTTAGCTCAGTTGTTTAAGCGCCTGCTTTGGCAAACCCAGTCAGGCACAGCAGACCACAGTTCAATCCTGAGCTCCATGTCTATTACCAGACTCACCCTTAAGGCAGCCTGAAAAAAAAAAAAAAATTAAACTCTTGAGTGCTGTGTTTGTTTTTAAGTCTGCCATCATGTTAGTATATTTTGCAGTAGGTTTATTAAGACATACTTCACATGCCATGTAATTTACCTATTTAAAATTCACAATTCAGTGGTTTTAGTATATTCACAAGATTATAAATGACCATCATAACTTACATTTCAATCACCCTTAAAAAGAAATCCTGTATCTTTCACATCCATCCTCCTAACTCTTTCCCCAAGGTAACTACTAACCTACTTTTTGTCTGTATAGATTTTCTTATTCTGGACATTTATATGAAGTATATACTGTATGCTCTTTGTGATGAGATGCTTTCACTTGGCATAATGTTACAAGGTTCATCTATGTTGTATCATGACTAGTTGCCTGTCTACCTGCTTATGTGCTGGGTATCAGATCCAAGGCCTCATGCATGCTCATTCCATTGTATGGATATACATATTTTATTCAATAATTAGTTGATGAATTTGTGGTGTTTCTAATGTTGCTGTGAATATTTACATGTTTTTGTATGAACTTTTTTTTGGGGGGAGGACTTCAAGATCATGGTCCTCTTGCTTAAGCTTCCCCAGTGCTAAAATTATAGGTGTGTTACAGTACACCCAGAGTATGATTATTTCGAAATAAAGGTTTTAAAATGTTGGTTAGGAAAAGGAACAAAGTTATGAAATGTTGGTTGTGACATAGGAAATGGAGAGTTGGGTTTGTCTCCCCCCCTTTTTTTAGAAAAAAAGAAACTAAAACATTTAAAAGCTGGTAAGAATAATCTGGAAGAGGAAGAAATTGGTGATGCAAAAAAGAGCATGTGTTTTTTGTGCCTTTTTTTTTTTTTTAAATGAGATTAGTCAGGCATGGTGGTGCATGTCTATAATCCCATCACTTGGGAGACCAAGATAGGAAGATTTTTGTGAGTTTGAGACCAGCCTGGACTAGAGTGAGTTCAAAGCTAGCCTGAACTGCCTATCAAGACCCTGTCTCAAGAAAATAAAGACAAATATACAAACAAACAAAAAAAAAGGACCTAATTACTGGAGCAAAATGCATGTTGAATTTGAACCCTTGACTTGAAGGCATTAAAAAAAATAAGGAAAAGTTACCTATATTTGTGTTATCTATAAGTGAGGTTACCTTTATAACTTTATTAATGAATCTAGCTGTAGTCCTTAAATATTAAAATTTAGCAGGGAATGGTGATATGTACTTGTGATTCTAATACTCAGAAGGCCGAGGCAAGAGAATCATCAGTTCAAGGCCAGTGTGGGCTTCATAATGATCCATTGTCTAAAAAATGAAAACACAAAAAGTCCACATGGTTTTGTGTAAGATTATTGAACTAAATTACAAAATACAATGGTATTTCAAAAATTTTGTGTCTTTTTGAACTGATTTCCTTTCCAGATTTTCATTCATTATGAGATTATTAATTTCCTTCCACTGAAGAATGAAGAACCATAATTATTTACTAATGAAAGTGTTAAATAAAGCCAAAGGCACACAGATACAAGTTGGAGTCCAACCTAGGCAACTGAGCAATTTTCCTTTCCCAGAATAAAAATAAAAAGGGCTGGGCATTGTAATCAGTTTAAAGGTTCTGCGTTCAAGCCCCAATAACACAACAACAAGGTTTTATTTTGTTTTGATTCTGAGGCAGAGTCTCCCTATACAATTTAGGCTGACCTTCAGCTCACTTTGTAGCCCAGGCTGGTCTTGGGCTACAAAGGTTTTCTTGCCTCAGCCTCCTGAGTGCTGGGATTGCAGGTGGGCACCACTACACCTGGCTTTCACAGTAAGGTAAATAAGTGTTTATTTTGTTTTGCTTTATAGTGGATAATGAGTTTCAATCTGTTTTACTGTTTTGTCCTGTATCTGAAATGTAATATTATTAAAATGCTTAATGTATTTATTGGCTGTTATTTCAGGGACACAGCAGGCCAAGAGCGATTTCACACCATCACAACCTCCTACTACAGAGGAGCAATGGGTATCATGCTAGTATATGACATCACCAATGGTAAAAGTTTTGAAAACATCAGCAAATGGCTTAGAAACATAGATGAGGTAAGACCTAGACATTATATAAATCCTTCCTTTTAAATTTTGGTCCATCTTTCTAAAATCCTATCCTAGGCAATCACTCATTACCCTGAAATTAAAAAAAAAATCTTATAAAATGCTTCCAAATAGAAAACAACTGTGATTTTCACTATCCTTTTCTCTGTATGAATTCTTATTGAGTGCATGAATTTTTTAGTAGAGATTTTTTTTCTTCAGTAGTGATTTTTAAAAGTATTTTTAAATTATAGGAATATTGTTTGTAGAGATTTGAAACATTTGGAGTACTGATACAGTTAAAGATCTTACTAATAGTCTGTCATTGCATTTGAAGAAAGTAATTTTTTATAAGGTAAATTGTATTCCAGCATGTCTTTCTGTGCTACAGGTTAGGTTAGTGTCTCTGGCAATTTGCAGTATGGTCAAGGCATTCATAGATTATTTCATATGACTGGAATAACTGTTTTTAAAAAATTTTAAGGAAGGGTCTACAGGGTATTCAGGGTCTTACTACTAGATCGGACTCTAGTGATCCGCCTGTTTATAGCCTCCCAAGAGGTGGGATTACAGGCATTCACCACCACACCCAGGCTCAGTTGCAGTCTCAGGAGGCCCTGCGCCTGCAGGCACTTTAATCTGCTGCTGCTGAGCTATTTGACTGGCCCTATAACTTCACAGTGTGCTTCTGTGAACAGTGATTCTGTACTTTATTTTTAAAAATTTAATTAGTACACATTTGTAGTACATAATGATTATAATGATTGCAGTCATCACGGATACTTGGTATATGCAGGTAACACATCTTAATTCTTTTTTGATCCCTTATCCCCAGCCTTCCCTCCCCCACTTACCCCCATCCCTCCGTTTGTCGTTTTTGCTTTTGTAAAAAATAAATCTTCCTGTTTCCTAGATCTCTCTCTCCTTCTCCCTCCCTGCCTCCCCGCCTCCCCCTCCTCTCTTAGTTGGGTTCAATTTTTGGTTTTGGAATCAGAGTAATGATAATGTTCAAGAATTAGTTTGGGAATGTTTCTTCCCTTTGAATTTCATTAGAATTTAAGGAATACGGACATTAAATCTTCCTGAAGTTCTGGTAGAATTCAGCAGTGAATCTATTAGATCCTGGGCTTTAGTATGTTGGTGGAATTTTTATTACTACCTCTATTTTCTTGGCCTGTTACTGATCTATTTTGAGTTTTTATATCTTCTTGGTGCATTTTGGGATAATTCATACATATCTGGGAATGTGTCAGTTTCTTCTGGATTCTCTAATTTGTTGAAATAAAAAATTTTCAAAGTAGTAATTTCCCAAATTTCAGTGGTGTCCATTATGATTTTACCTAACTGCATTGATCTGAGTCTTTACCTTTTTTTGTAAGATTGGATAAGGGTTTGTCTTTTTTTTTTTTTTTTTATGAAGTACATACTTTATTTATTTATTTATTTATTTGGTGGAACCAGGGATTGAACTCAGGCCCTTGCCCTTGCCAAGGAAGCGCTTATTCTTCTGTAGTTATACCTCTTAATGCTGCTGTCAACAATCCTCAAATGAGCCCCCCATACCCAGCACCATGCTGATTCAGTTCACCTGGGTGTTACAAGTTGATCACCAGTTGTCAGTCACCACAACTAATTTGTTGGTTTTCTGTAACAGCTGTTCAAGAGGGTCTTTGTAAGCTGGAATGGTGGTATACATATGTGTAATCCCAGCACTCCAGTGGCTGAGGCAAGAGAAATTTTGTGATTTTGAGGCTAGTTTGAGCTATGTAGTAAGTTCAAGGCCAGTGTGAAGTATATAGCAAGATGCCGTCTGAAAAAAACAAAAGGAAAGAGTGTCTTTGTTGATTCTGGCTCTGATGTATTTTGGAATCTCTGAGCATATGATCCACCTGCATAACCCTGTCGTCTATGTTTAATTCTCTGTCCCCACATTGTTCACTTCTGCTTCCCTGCTGTCAGTAGCACCTTTAAAAACTCTTGGGTTGTTGTTTGGTACCTTCTCATTGACTCTTATTTTTTTCTGAATTGATCATTTATGTTTTGTATTATCCTTTTTAGGTTGGTTAGCTTTTTGTTGTTAATTCTTACGTAAGTTCACTAATCATTTTATTAAGTATTATCTGGTTGGTTAATCATCATTGGGCTTGCCAAGTACCTTACTATTTATTTATTTATTTATTTATTTATAACCTATATTTAGGACAGAATCTACAGAGTCTCACTACATAGATCAGACTTGTAGTGATTCTCCTGTTTTCAGCTTCCCAAGTGCTGGGATTACAGATACGCGACACCATGCTGTCTCAGTTGCTATTTCAGTGTGCCCCATAGACGGGGCCAGCATGTCACATTGGCCACAGCATTCTGCCTAAGAAATATTTATGGTCTTTTTTTGAGGGGGTTGTCTATTATCATTTTGTATAATTCAGCTCTTTGGCTTTTGATAATCCCACTGATGCCCTGTGATCTTTTGAGAATTGGGAATTTTTGGAGAAACTTTTGCCTTGTCTTCTCATATTTGTATTGTACTTAGGTGGTGATGAAGGTTGCAGTCTATTAATGGTGGACTTTGTTGTTGTTGTTGTTGTTGTGTTTTTGTTATTTTTTGAGACAGGGTCTCACTATGCAGTTCAGGCTGGCCTTAAGCTCACTTTGTAGCTCAGGTTGGTCTCGAACTCAACAATCTTCCTGCCTCAGCCTCCTGAGTGCTGGGATTACAGGCATGCACCACCACGCCCGGCTGGACTTTGTTATTGGAATCAAGGTCTATTTAGTTACTATTTGCTTTACAGTGATGCACTCTGTGTGACTGATTATAGGCCTTTATCTGTGTCCCAAAATCCAACCACCTCCATTAATTTAGGAGGGAAGCAACCCAATTAGTTTAGCACCCAGTTCTGCACAACTGAACTACAGGTTATTTAATGGCAGAACTGGGGATTGAACTCAGGCCCTTGCACTTGCCAGGCAAGCACTTATTCCACTGAGCCATCTCCCCAGCCCCTTATCTACAATATTGTTGATGAATCAAAGATGTACCAAATACTGGCATACAGTATAGTAAAAATTAACTCAACTCTCCTACTCTGGCAATACAGATATTCTCTGTTTCATGACTAGGTTCTTGTCCAGGGACTCGGTCATTATATGAATTGATCGTTAAGTGAGGAATTGTGTATATAGTATGTGCATTACAATAGCCAGAACAAAGAAATGGTTAAAAGAAACTATATGACTGTGCTTTTACTTGCTTAACTCTTACATGTAGTACTTTGATATATAACAATATAAAACTATAGTATAATCAGCAAAATTTACAGTATTATATAAACAAGGTGTATTGTATAAAATATTGAGGCTCTGTAAGCAAGAGGTGTAGAACTGTAAGTAAATATATAATGAGATATATGACTAGACTGGTTGCAGTGGTGCATGTCTGTAATCCCAGCACTCACAAGTCTGAGGCAAAAAGATTGCTGTGAGTTTGAGGCCCCCTAAACTGCACAGTGAGACCCTGTCTCCAAAAAAAAAAAAAAAATAGGTCATAAGTCTGAACAGTGGGGTTCGGTCACAAGTTCAAATAGCCATTAAACAGGTAGGTCATTAAAGAATGTCTACAGTAACAGTAAGTCAAAAGCATAGCATAAAAACTAGGAAGAGCTACCACTGTACCACTCTTAATCATAGGAAAGAGTTCTGTAATTATAACGTAGACACAAAGACAAACCAAATACTGGCACAGTAAATATTCACTAAGTGCAACAGTTAAACTACCATTAGTAGCATAGAGTTGGCTATATATGTAAAATTATTAAAAGTTAATGGTTGTACTAGAAGAGGCTGGGTTGGAAGAATGACAAGTAAAATTTGAAAAGTAAAAGGAAGATGAATAGGAGACTGGAAAAAATCCTGTTGAAGAAAAAATACTTAAGTAACAAAAGAAAAAACACTAAAACATTTAAAATGAAAAATAGAGTAAAGGAAAAGTTATAAAGGACAGAACACTCCCAAACAAACTCCAAATAAACCAGTAAAGAAGAAAAGTAGTGATGAGTCCAAAAATAATCCTCAGTGTTTTTCACTGAGGTGTGTGTGTGTGTGTGTGTGTGTGTGTGTGTGTGTGTGTGTGTGTGTGTCCCTGCTCTGCAATATTAGAATTAACCATCTAGAATATTAGATACTGGGGAGGCATAATGAGTCATTACTACCAAGATTGCTTTTGTTTCTGTGTTGACATTTCTGAATGTAGATGCTGAATTCTGTTCCTTCTTTCCTGCTGGGTATGTTTGGCTAGTGGTGTGCTGTCACTCTGGCAGCTCCCAATTTCTGTGCATCCTAAATTGTGACTTTCTCCACCTAGCTTTACAACTTGGGTTTGTGTGTTATGCTGCCCTTCTCCCTTCTGGAGGCCCCTCTGTTTATATACCCCAACCTGTGGCAACTATCCAGGCTGAGATATATCTTGCTTGTGCCTGATAAATTAGAAAAATAAGGAGACCACTGTGTTCTGTGACGGATATAGGTACTGGTCACCGGTGATTCTAGTAGACTCATGGATTTAATGCTAACACTTTTAGATTTAGCCCTTCTGTAATCCACACACAGCTGGCTAGTTTCTCACTATGGATGGCAGGGCCCCTGTGTCCTCAAACTTGTATTCCTGCTGCCTCAGCCTGCCAGAGTGCTGGAATTACAGATGCATACCTCCACAGCTAGATTCTCATGGAAGCCTTGAAGCCCTGAAGTCCATCCGTAGATTCCAAGTTAAAAATGCTTCTTATAATGCTTAGCACACTGCATGGCAATATTAGGAGCACCTGGTGTGTTGCTAACAATTATTGAATATTTGCCAGTTTGTCTGTTTCATTTCCAAAAGTTATAGTTTTAGAACACTTTAAGTTTTATACATGGGGTAAAATAAGGATCTACTTTTTTTTTTTTTATTTTTTGGCAATGAAAAACAACTTTTTTTCAGTGTGAATTGTTGAAAAGACTTACCCTCATTGACTTCAGTCAGTGAGGATAAGTCTTTTCAACAATTAATGTTAACATCTTTGTTGGAAATCTGAGCATATATATGGGAGGGTTTCTTTCTGTTCCATTGGTCTTTGTGTCATGTTCGTACTATACTATATTAATTTGTGGTTGTGAATCAAACTCAGGACCTTCTACAGGCTAAGCATGTGCTTGACCACTAAGCTGCATCCCTACCCATCTAATTTTTTAATTTAAGAACTGTTAACTTTTTAATTTAAGAACTCAAATTATTTTAGAGCCAGGCTTGGTGGCACGCATCTATAATTTAAGCACTCTAGAGACTAAAGGGCAGGATTGCCCTAAGTTTGAGATTAGTTTAGGCTTTGCAGTGAGTTGAGAGCCACCTAAATAAACTATATAGTGAGACTATATTAAAAAAGAAAAGTTTCTTTGTTGTTTGTTTTTTACTTTGTTTGGCTTTTAGGTGTCCTATTAGATCCCATATGAATTTTTGGGTGTATCTTTATACTTGCCAAAATGTCCTTGGGATTTTGATGAGGCATTGGGATTATGATGGGGTATTTGTTGTTTTAAACTGATTTTTTTTTTTTTAGTAAGAATCTATAGGATCTCATTACGTAGGTCAGACTCCGATCTGCCTGTGTTCAGCCTCCCAAGAGATGGGGATTATAGGTGCACATGCCACCATGCCCAATCTCAGTCACTGTCTCAGCATGCCCTGGGGATGGGGCTGGCATGGCATGCCAGGGATGGAACCCTGGCCTGGCATGCCAGGGATGGAACTCTGGCCTGGCCACAGCAGGCACTTTAATCCTATTAAAAATGTTTAATAGGATTAAAGTATTTGGCCAGCCCTTTAAACTGATTTTTCTTTGTGGGATCTCCTTGTAACTAAGCTCTAGCAGTAGAGCTTAGTAGCAGTGTGGCATTTGATATTGAAAGCTATAAAATTTTTAATTTAGGGGCCAGGGAGATAGTTCAGTAGGATAAGTGTCTGCCTTACAAGTGCAGGGTCCTAAGTTCAATCCCTAGTACCACTCCCCCCTCCAATTTTTTTTTAATTAGGCTTTAATAAGGGAATACACTTTATAAAATGCAAAGTCAGATTTTCCTTGGATTTAGATAATGCATAAAGGATTTTGTTTTCAGGCCTTTTTAAAAATCAGAATATATCTAGAAAGTAGACAGTCTCTTCCAAGGGGAGAAATAGTATGATGCTATTGTATCTCTCTCTTGCTGGGAAGTTTAAAAATTTGGGTAGGCAATAATGCAGCAGCTGGTTTTAGAGTAATTTATTTAAAACTTTTCAGTTATAGAAATGACCGAGGAAGTCATATTTAGAAAATATTAAGCTATAATTTATGGTAATGTGTAAAATTATTCTATTTTAGCACGCCAATGAAGATGTGGAAAGAATGTTACTAGGAAACAAGTGTGATATGGATGATAAAAGAGTTGTACCTAAAGGAAAAGGAGAACAGGTAAAAATCTTTAAATGGAAGATTTGCTGCCTTTTTATGAAGATGTATTGTGATTTGATGTGTTTTGTTAGTAGTAGTGAGTGCAATGACATTGTGATAGCTTTTTCTTTCTTTTTTTTTTTTTTTTTGTCTTTTTGAGACAGGGTCTCACTATGCAGTTCAGGCTGGCCTCGAGCTCACTTTGTAGCTCAGGCTGGTCTTGAACTCACAACAATCCTCCTGTCTCAGCCTCCCGAGTGCTGGGATTACAGGCATGCGCCACCACGCCCGGCTTGTGATAGCTTTTTTAATGCCTGTTGATAATAGTAATTTATTATTTGAGCAGTTGTTTTTCAGAGTAAGTCTAACATACATAGGAGCATTGTATTAGCTTTCCTGTCGTTAGATGCAATACCAGACCCTTATAACTAAAAGGAGGAGTGGTTTAATTTGACTTGTGTTTTACAGAAATTCAGTACATGGTCACATGGCTTCTAGATAGAAACATCATGATAGAAAGTATGATGAGGGAACATGGTATTTAGTTTTGGTGGCCAGGAAGCAGAGCAAGGGAATAGGAATCAAATCCCCAAGCCTATCCAGCCAAACCTTCAACTTCCCACATTGACACAATGTATCAGCCACTACAATCTGCCCCTTGGCAATTAGACATACATCTTTAAACTAGTCTCCAGATATAGAGATATGCATAGAATTGTGCTTAACATGTTATATAACTGCCTGCATACAGATTGGAAATTGTATACTTCCTTTGCCAAAATAGAAGGTAAGTTTTTTTTTCTTGATACTTGTGCTTCAACATTAACAAAGGTTTAATAATTTTTAGGGACTGGTGCTAGGGGCCAGGGAGGTGGCTCAGTAGAGTAAGTGCTTACCTGGTAAGCACAAGGGCCTGAGTTCAATTACTGGTTCTGCAAAAAAAAAAAAAAAAAAAAAGAACTGGTGCTAAATCTGTCAATATTATAACAGAACCATATAGGGGTGAAGTAGTATAATTATAATCTTCTTTCCTGTAAGTGATCACAGGGCTGTAGCTGGTATTTAGAACTTTCTTCTACTACCCATTCTGAATTCCCTTGGCCTTTAGCAAGCACCTCAGCAGGTCTTGGTTCTTTCCCTGGTGGAGTGACCCATATCTTCATTCCTGAAGGCTCTGGACTATTTGTCATTGTGCCTGTATTAGGTTGTTGTAGTTTCCCATTAACTTTAATAACAGGGCATGATAATACTAAGAGGCACCCTAAGGGATCTCCTGATTTTTCTTTTCCTCCACTGTAGAGTACTCAATTTTTCCTTGATAGTCTGGGTCAGTCACCCTTGATAGCACTGTGACTCCCTTTTTAGCTTGTTTTCTGAGGCATTGAGAGACCAAAGCGACCAGGAGGAAATCTTAGCTTTCAGTTCAGTTTTATCATTGCTGTATTTTTTGGTACAAGCCTTTCCCCATGTGGGACTATGACTTCTAGTCCAGCAGAACATAAGGTTGTGGGGACAAGAAGCAAAAATTTTTGCTACTGCATCACCAGGGGTAATGGTAATACCACGTAGTATCCAAGGCTATGCTTCTGACACACTCAGACAAATCCAGGAATATGTGTTGTACTTTTTAATCCAGTGAAATTGACATTTTAGGATCAGTTGTCGCAAGAACCAAATTTGTAACAGTAGTATTTTTAGTTGTATTTAAGGTATCAAGAGGAAAAATATACATAAATTTATTCTAGTGATGTTTAGATTCTTTGAGATAGTCTTGTTTAGCTCCAGCCAGCCTTGAACTTGCTGTGTTGCCCAGGTGGGCCTTGAACTCTTGATTCTCCTGCCACAGCCTTGCTGTGCTGGGATTATGGACTAGTACCATCAAACTCACTTGTTTTTTTGTTTGTTTGTTTGTTTTTCATCTTAGGATTTCACCTAGTACAATAATCAGAAGCTTGTGAAAAGCAGAAATTAGATAAATCACATTGCACTTCTCATTTAAGTTTGTCCCTAGAATAAAATGTCTGGTTTAGAATATTTGAAATAAACTTCATATTTCCTCTAAGATGTTACAGTCCGTAGTTGGCAAACCTGTATTTGATAATTTTGTGTTACTTTGCTTCATTTTAGATTGCAAAGGAACATGGTATTAGATTTTTTGAGACTAGTGCAAAAGCAAATATAAACATTGAAAAGGCGTTCCTCACATTAGCTGAAGATATCCTTCGAAAGGTAAGTTCTTGTTTCTGTGTTGAATGCCTTGGTCAAATATTTTATCTCTAAAATATCGAATTTGCATAAAAATTGAGGATTTTGGTGGTGGCATTCTAAAAGAATATTACTTATGTCTGATTTTCCCAAGTGAAGTGAAGAACTTCTGTCTAGATTGCTAGAAGCTATCTAGCAATCCACAGTATCCAGGCTGTGGTAGCAGTGGTATTCTAAACTCTAGGTCACTCTGTAGTTCCCAGTACCTTATTGCTTTTTCTAGCTTTTTATCTTATGTCTCTCTTCTCTTCACCTACTCCAGGATCAAACCCTCACTTTGATAGGCAAGTAGTCTCCCTTGATTTTTTTTTCACTCACTGCCTTCTCTTAATGGATCTTTTGCATCCCCTTAAAATATATAAACTAAAAAGTCCATCAGTTATGTAGTAGTTTACTGTTGCTGTAAGATCTCTGTCCTTCCATAGTCACTTCTCAGATGAAGGGCATTATGTACTGAATGAATGGAATAAGTATTCCCATTTCATATAGCCAATCACTTTAGAATGATTCGGATGTAGAAGAGTAAATAATGCTGAAAATGTGGTTTTGAGAACTCATTTGACCTCAGATTTTATTTGTGAATCCCAGTACTTGGCAACACTATAAAATGGAAGAAAAAATTAGGAAATTAGGTATTTATATTTTTCCTTATGTCACCAGATACAATGCTCAAAATGATTGAGTAATAAATTCTCTACCCAGTCTACTTTAATTTTAAATGCAAGTGAATAAAATCTGACACAAATCCCAGAAGAGAAATACTGTGTTTAAAAAAATGTAATTGCTTCTAGTAATATTTCAAAAAAAATTTTTTTTTAATCCAACCTACAATCCTACCCATAGTATGTATAGTGTGTGCTTAGCATATGGGAAACACTGATTGCATTCTATAGCGCCAGAAAACAAAGCAAAAAATTCAACCTATAAAGATATCTTTATAAAATATAAGCTGAAGTGGTCATTGTATATACCAGAAAATCCAGGTGTGATGGCACACAGTTGTAATCCTAGCACTCTGAGAAGCTGAGGTAGGAGAAATTCAAGTTCAAGTTCTGCTTCAGCAATGTGATGATTGAGTTGAGACTGTTAAAAAATAAAATCCAAGACTGGGTATGCTGGCACGCACCTGTAATCCCAGTGCTTGGGAGGCTGAAAACAGGAGAGAGAATCACTGCAAGTCTGATCTACGTAGTGAGACCCTGTAAACCCTGTCCTAAATTCATAATAAAATAAAATCCAGTGAAATATCTGAGTACTTAGAGGAAATTGAAGTAACACATTTACATTGAAGTAAATTAAATTCTTTGTAGGGAATCAAACACCAAGGAATTTTTTTTTTTTTTTTTTAGAATGAAGTGTAGATATTTGTTAGCTATGATTGGATGTTTAAACTAAAAGGGACAGTTATTAGTCCCTGTTATTCAAGGGGACAGACTACAGACACAGCCTTCCAAGTCTTGTTAGTGTTTTGCTTATTGTGTTTTGAGAAATGACTGAAGTAGATGTTTTTCTATGAGGATGTGTCAGGTATACTGAGGACAGGATGTCATGTCTGCATCTTGTACTATGAATAACCACTAAGAAGACAATATGCAATATATTTATTATTGAAACTGTCCTACTAATCAGCTTTGAAACTGTCTTATTGCTACTTGTTTCTCAGTAAATTATTTTTTAAAAGTATACTTAGTTCAGTGATAGGGGATTTGCCTGACATATGGTTGTGATCCCCAACACAATTAATAGTTGTATTTCAGACAGTGCAGGAACCTTAGTACAGTTAAGAATAAGGATATTTATAGTACATTGAGTGATTTAAGAAATGAGACACAGTGCCTTATTTTTAAAAGCCATATGTTACAGGGTATGTGTGCTCTAGAAGGGTCTATATCAACCCTTTTACCCTCATTGTAAAAAGCTCTAGAATGATCTATACCAACTGAACAGAGAGTACTTAAGTGAGTGACACCATAAGAGGAGCTGCAGAACAAAATCACAAACTCTGGCCCTTACAGATAGCTTTGCTTTGAAGTTTTAACATCTTTTTAAAATTATAAACATCAGTTTTTTTAATTATTTAACAAGTGAGTAAAAGATAAAATTTCAGAGATTGATGAGTCAGGATGAAAAACAGTTCTAGTACTCGCAGTCCACTAAAGACCAGACAGGATGGCCCCACAACAGCCAATACAAAAGTTAATGAAACTCTTACTGGTTTTCTTTTGTCAAACAAAACAAAGGGTCTTGCCTTGTAGTTCAAACTGGCCTTGCATTCACTGTGCAGTCCAGGTTGGCCTTGAACTTGCAGTGATTCTCCTGCTTCTGCCTCCCCAGTGCGTGGGTTACAGGAATGTGCTACTGCAGCCTGTTTTGTTTTGGGACCTTTTGGTCTCCATAGTTTCTGGTTTCTGTTTATACTGTAAGATTTGATCCTCCATTGTTAGCTTTTTTTTAATTTTTTTTTTTTTTTAGAATGTTACTAGTCATTTGTGAATAGCATTATTAGTTATTGAGGCAGGGCATCATCATCATCATATAAAGTATGGATATACCTGTGAATAACAGTTTCATTATGAAGTCTTCCTTGGGTAA
The DNA here is from genome assembly GCA_004027165.1 of Ctenomys sociabilis. Classification (NCBI taxonomy): domain Eukaryota; kingdom Metazoa; phylum Chordata; class Mammalia; order Rodentia; family Ctenomyidae; genus Ctenomys; species Ctenomys sociabilis. The sequence goes on from PVKA01010297.1 coordinate 37,404, forward strand.
GGAGGCCCATGAAGGAGTATATTTTTTTATACCACATATATTTTCCACTGAGCCATCTCCCCAGTCCTATACCACATATATTTTGATGTGATAAAGTCACAAGTTTTAAAACATTAAACATAAACTTGCTTCACATTAGAATTAACTTTAGAATGAAAGGAATTTAAAACTTTTGTCATTGCCTTAATGCTGTCACAAGTACTTCCTCATCCTGTCCCACAGTAACCAGTGTAAGGAACTTTTAAAGTATTACTATGAGTAAATATATATCCTTATTCTCCCCTGCAGTTTTGTGAATAACATTTTTATTCTTGATGTAGCGGATTGAACCCAGAGCCTTGCTGTGAGTCAGAGAATGTCTCCTTGATAGCTCAGCAGTCTTAAGTGCCTGCCTGGCAAGCACAAGGACCAGAGTTTGATACCCAGTACCACATACTGTGCTGGCTCTTGAACCTAGGATGTGGTGTGCTGTGCATGCCACGCCTGCTACCGAAACCAATATCAAAAAAGAAAATAGTAACACACCCTAACCACCATAGTAGATTATGGAACTTGGATATTTAAATCTGGAAGACTTAATTTTGAAAGTGTAGATTTAATTTGTACTTTTATGAGTGAAGCTGAGATTTTCTTCTTCCATTCTTCAGTACTGGGGATTGAATTTAGGACCATTTCAATGAGCTAATCCCAACTCTGTCTTATTTTTAATTTTTAAAATTTTAAAGGGCTGATGAGATAGCTCAGCAGACTAAGTGCCTGCTTAGGAAAACTCAGGGACTGGGGTTCAAATCCTGGTGTGCCTGGCCCAGGGCATGCAGAGCCTTCTACTGAGTCTGGGTATGGTGTTGTGTACCTGTAATCCTGGTGCTGGGGAGGCAGAAAGCAGGAGGATCATGAGTCCGATCTGTGAGTCTGATCTGCAGAGTGAGACCCTGTACCAAATACATTAAAAAATAGTAAAATAATAAAAATTTTAAGGCAAAATCTTGCTTAGTTCCCCAGACTAGGCTCAAAGACAGGATAAAACTGGATAACAGCTATACGCTACCTTCTCTGACTTAAAAAAATATATTTAAGAATCACTTTGTATTCCATTTTCTACAGTTTTAAAAAAATTTCTTATGTATTTTATTTGGTACAGGGTCTTGCTATGGAGCTCGGATTTGTAGTGCTCCTCCTATCTCAGCCTTACCAGTGCTGGGACTACAGGTGTGCAGCACCACCCTTAGTTTTGGGGCTGGCCAGGCACACCACAGGTTTTGGGGCTAGCATGGCATGTAATCACTGGGGATTGAACTGGGTCCTTGCGCTTGCTAGGCAGGCACTTAGACAGCTAGGAGCTATCTCCCCAGCCCTATAATTTTTTAAATTCTTTTTCCCAGTTAGTCTTATCTTATTCCTAGCTTAAAGTTGTATTTAATAAGTTTAACTCAGACTTTGTCACTAAAATGTTTTTTCTGGAAAATTATTCAGAGATCTCGGTTAACTTTTAAAACGATGGGCATTAAGTTGCTAATAAGTCAGTACATGTAGGGGCCTTCCTGGTAAGCATCCATATATTTTTTGTCTGATTCATCCCCAAAAGTTCCCAGAGAAAGTAAAATTCTCGTGCAACTGTTCTGTTCTTGCTGTTCACTTGATGCTGAGCTGCTTCTCTACTACTATATTTTTCTCAGATTTTTACTAGTAGCAAATTCCCTTGTTCAGGAAAGCCCACAGGATCTTTTTAATGTGTAAATCAGTAGAAAAAAAGTTGAAAATGAGAAAAAATCCATGCCATGAGGCAGTGAGCAAGCTTTAGGGGCAGATAGAAATTCATTAAAGTAGGCTTCTCTGGGAAATATTTTGAGTTTTTAGAATATTTAATTATTCCCCTCTTGGGTCACCTACAACCTTAACTTTATATTGTTTTATAATAGAATAGTTTCTCATATGTTAAACTGAGTAGCAGGTATATAAAGGGCCTGGATAGTGATAGTATTGGCTTTAAGATGCTGGAAAGGAGCATAGGAAGGCCTTTGAGGTGGTATTAGTTCCATATCCTGATCTGGTGGTTTCACGGTATATATATATATATATATATATATATATGCTAAAAACTCAGTAAATTGTACACTTAAAATTTGTGTTTTGTTTTTTGTGTGTGTGTGTGTAAATTAGTATGTAGAGACTTTTTTCATAATATAGTATGAGGCTGCTCATTTGAAATATGATTTTTCTAATTTTAAGAGTAATATAATTCTATTTGGTGATTGTTTTTTTCTTTTCCTTATATTCATTTCCCCCACAAATTATGTAACTGTGTTTTGCTTATTTTCATTTAAATGTAGTTTGCCCTTTAAAAGCAGTAGTCCAGAAACATAAGCTTCAACCTAAAAAAGGCAAAAAACTAAACAGAAAATGGTTGTTTTACTTCTCTGAAGTTCCTTTTCAGCAGCACTGGTCATTTGAGAAATACAAATTAAAACAACACTGAGATTCCATATTACTCAAGAAAGAATGGCTATCCTCAAGAAGTCAATCAGTAACAAATACTAACAAGGCTGTGGGGAACCTTCTTCATTGTTGGTGGGAGTATAGAGTAGTGCATCCACTGTGAAAATTAGTATGGAATTTTACTTGAAAAACTAAAAGTAATTTTACCTATTTAACCCAGCTATTGCACTTCTAGGTATCTTCCAAGGTAGTTGAAGGCATCATTCATAGCTTGCATACCTGTGCTTATAGCAGCAAAATTTAAAATAATAGCTAAATTTTAGAAATAGCCCAGATGCTCATCAACAGATGAATGAGGATAGAATGCAAATAGAGCCAAGGATATAGCTCCGTGGCACAGTGCCTGCCTAGTAAGCATGAGTTTGAGTCCAGGTACCCCCCAAAAAAGATAAATATGTTTATATATAAATGTGGTATTTATGTACAATGGAGCATTACTGTCCCTTACTCTCAGTAAACAAGGATAAAATTGAGACATTACTAGTAAACTGATGCATCTCTATAATCTTGATCTTGAGTAAAATAAGACATACAAGTTTTAATACTATATTCTTTCTCTTATGTCAGGAAACTCAGTATAAATAGGGAGCAAACAGCCAGATAGCTCAGTGGACTCAAGTGCCTGCTTAGGTGGAGCGCTGTGATCTGGTTCCATCCCCAGTGTGCCATGCTGCCCTTGGAGTGAGCTAAAACGGCAACTGAGACTGGGTGTGGTGGTGCGTGCCTATAGTCCCAGCTCTTGGGAGGCTGAATACAGGAGAATCACTATGAGTCTGATCTACGTAGTGAGACCCTGTAGACCTTGTCCCAAATACATTTTAAAAAAAAAGAGGGGGACAAAATGGAGGGTAGATATTGGAAGTTTAAGGGAAAAAATGTTCAAATGGGAAGGGAAACAAGGGAAAAGGAAAGAAGGGAAAGGATTTTAAATAAAAAGAAAGGAAGAGAAAAAATAGAAACAGAGCTTTTGTAAATGGGGAAAGGAGAGTTAAAGGGAGAAAAGATAAGGAAAATAAAAGAAGTTAGATGTATTATGTACAGACACAAATTCTCCATAATGAATGTGTTCATTATGTATGACAAACACATGTTAATAAAAAGTAAAGTGAGGACTGGGGATGTAGCGTAATGGTAAGAGTGCTTGCTTACAATGTACAAGGAAGGCTCTGAGTCCAATTCCCAGTACCATACACAAAAAAGGGTAGATATGATTCTGTATTGGCTTTAAACAACTTGCTTAATAATGCCTTTTTTAGTATTAAATGTCCTTAGTGGTCACAGCTTAAATGGTGAGAAAATCTTTTGAGATTAGGGATGGAGATGGTTTCAGAAACTTCAGTGAGGGTTGCCAGGAAATGTGTGTAATATTTCATAGCTTGGAAGAAGCAGGGTAAATGAAGTTCAAAAACAGCTAAGTCTTGACTGTGCTGTAAAAACTCATGTGACTATTGCTGCCTCCTCCTGTGTACTTTGACCTTGATAAGAATGTTGCTGTTGAATCTTGACTTACCTGTGGCAATATGTTTTTCATGAGTTACTTTGCTTATGTATTTGTTCCAGACCCCCGTAAAAGAGCCCAACAGTGAAAATGTAGATATCAGCAGTGGAGGAGGCGTCACGGGCTGGAAGAGCAAATGTTGCTGAGCGTTCTCCTGTTCCATCTGTTGCCATCCACCACCTGTTTCTCTTCTTGCTGCAAATAAACCACTCTGTCCATTTTTAACTCTATAAAGAGATATTTTTGTTCCTTATTGTAACTATCCAGTCCACCTGTTTTATTTGTTCTTTCATCTGTGACTGCTTGCTGACTTTATTATAATTTTCTTCAAACAAAAAAATGTATAGAAAAATCATGTCTGTGACTTCATTTTAAATGTACTTGCTCAGCTCACCACTGCATTTCAGTTGTATTATAATCCAGTTCTTAACATTAAAACCTATAGCAATCATTTCAGTTCTGTTCTGCAAATTGTATAAGAATAAAAGTTAGAATTAACAATTTTATTTTGTACAACAGTGGAATTTTCTGTTATGGATAATGTGCTTGAGTCCCTATAATCTATAGATGTGATAGCAAAAGAAAAGAAACAGAAGCCAGGAAAACACTCATTTTCACCTCAAATATGTAAATGGGGTTAATTTTGTCCTGTGCCTTATGTGGAAAGGAACTTACTTGGTTTTTCCTTTTTTTTTTTTTTTTTTGGTGGAAGCATGTGCAGGAGATGTCATCCAAACATAACCCATTAAAATGTTTGTGGTTGCTTGGCTGTAATTTTCAGAGTAGTTAATTGAGGACAAAGGGTAATGCGGAAATGATAGCTTTGGTTTGCTGAGTCTTTGTTTTCAGTGGCCTTGATATTTAAAACTATTTCTGCCACCAGTTCTCCTTGGCCACTTTCTCTGTGCAGCTCATTGTCCTGCATGCCATTTTATTTGCTTCTCCTTCCCATCACTCTACCTTTTGGTATGAATTATTATGAAATGAAAAGGAGCGGACTAGTATGTTTGTCAATTTTAACATGAAGCACTGATTTAACTTGCTAAGTAAACTAAATGACAAATTCTAACTGCCTACTATCCATGTCAGTTAATTGGTGTCTTCCCCTCATTTACTCTGTCCCCTAAAACCTCTGCCCCAGATTCCTTCATTTGGTTTTGATTCTGTGTTCTTCCTTTTGTTCTCCTCCTGTCTATCCATTGAGTTTATGAAATGGAAGAGCTAATTGCATGCACTAGTGTTCAGAAGGTGTTGTGGTTTGTCTTTCTAACTAGGTGTATATCCTCTTCACTTTCTTAGTCTCTTAATCTAAATCTGAGTAGTTTCCATTTTGGCAACTCCTCTGGCAATTCGGTAGCCCAATGAAGACTTGAAGTTTAAAAAAGAAAAGATGGGAAAGAGGAGTGGATTTTATTAACATATTTGCCAAGTATATTTAGATTTGGCCTTTGAAGAACACTTTCAGTGTTGTCTTCACCTTAAGATTTAGAGATACTTCAGAAAATTAATTTGAAGTCCTATCTGAACATCCTCTTGGGAAACTTGTATTACCATGGATTTAGAAAAAGGACAAAGGCTTCTCATTTAAGATCTCTCACTGTTTCTAACCCTGTCCTTTTTTCTCTTCATCTTTCAAGTTTTGCTTCATTGCTTATTATTAGGATAGGATAGGTTAAGTTTGCTATGCTGCTAGCATCCTAAGATGATACCTTTGTTGAAATAATTGTGAATAGCATGATTCATTTCGAGCAGAGGCTGAGTTTAGGACAGCAGCTTCCATTGAAAAGTCTCTGTGTTGTGACATACATTTTAATGACCTCTTGGCTCACATAACATAGGGACATATCTGTTATGAAAATCCATGAATTTCTCAGATAGTGCCCTAAAAATTTTATATGCCTCAGTGGTGGTTGTTCTTGGGTTTTTTTTCTTCACTTGACTTCATCATTGTTTACTAGTAAAAAGCAGCATTGCCAAATAATTGCTAATTTTCCAGTAAAAAAATGAAAGCTTTTTGATAAGTTTTAGGTTAAACCTACTGTGGCTATATTAATGTATTTGTTGCTTCTCTTTATCAGGAATGTGGCAGTAACCTTTTTTTTTTAACCCTCTTTAATCCTTACTCGATTCAGTGACTTAAGGTTTGAGAGCCAAACACTGGGATTTTGGGTAACAGACTGACAGTTTTTGTTTGCATAATTATAATCGGCATTGTACATAGAAAGGATATGGCTACCTTTTGTTAAATCTGCACTTTCTAAATATCAAAAAAGGGAAATGAAGTATAAAACAATTTTTGTATAATCTGTTTAAAACATGGATTTTATTTGCTTAATAGTAGGGCTTTGCCCCATCTCTGTAAGTCTCTTGGGATCCTGTGTAGAAGCTGTTCTCATTAAACACCAAACAGTTGAGTCCATTCTCTGGTACTAGCTACAAATTCGGTTTCATATTCTCCTTAACAATTTAAATAAACTGAAATATTTCTAGATGGTCTACTTCTATTCATATAAAAACAAAACTTGATTTCCAACTGTGTGGCGTGGTTTTCATTTATTTACAGAACTGAACGATTTCTTTTGAAAACTATAAATAGCACACTATTAAAAGTTTTAAAAATGGGAATTTTTCAGCCTATGGAGAGCTGAGAAGGCGATTTCAAGAACTGTGTTTGGTAAGGAACTATATAAATAGAGTGTTGGGACACTAAAGCAGAGTCACCTGATGTAAAAATAGAAGCTGCTGTGGTCCCAGTCAGTCTCTTCCAGCCAACACTGATGCACCAGCAGCCACTCCCAGCAGGCCAGGCTGGGAGGATGTGTGCTGATGTTGGCAGTGGCTGATTTCTTGAATGTGAGAGGATTTCCTATTGCTTGGGGAACCGTAACAGTGTTGGCTATTGGCAGATGTTTAATACTATCTTACGGCCTCATTGTTTAATAAATATTTGTTGGTAAGATTATCTCTGCTGGAAGGGTAGCATTTAGGAGACTGCAGTGTTTGTAAGAATCACTTGGAGTATTTTGTACACACCCGCCCCTTGTCTGTTAGGTGTCTAGGGTGAGGCCTGTGATTCTACCTTTGAGATTGGTAGAGGAAATTAAATGGTCTCTTTCCCTAAATTTATGACCTATAGTACACACTTGGAATCCCAGCACTCCAGGCTGTGATCGAGGGTCCCTATAAATTCGAGGCCAGCCTGGATTGTGTAGTGACACCGTGTCTCTCAAAAAGGGAAAAAAACAGCCGAATAGTCATGATCCACATTTTAAGTGCTGTATCAATAGAATAGTAAATTCTGTGGGAAGAAGAGCTGGGGATTATATGAGTAGGCAGTGTGAGAAATGAGGGTAGCTTGGCTTTTGAGAGAAACCAGAAGTATACTTGGGCCCTGTGATAAGCAATGGCTAGTCATGATTGGCGCTTGAGAGTGCTGAGAGCAGTGTCTGCAGAAAGCACATCCAAAATGTAAAGGGTTCTACATTGTTAAAAAATGCAGCAGAACCTGGCTGTATGGTGGCAGAAGGAAATGCAAGATTAGTGAAAGGGAATCTGAAAAGAGGACGTATTTCTTGTGAGCCTGCGATGTGCTTGAAAATCTGCATTACCCTTCACCACCTTGTTAATTTTTTTTTTTTTTTTTTTTTTTTGCAAAACACATCTTATATTGTCTAGAAATATATATATAAAACACACAAGATGCTATTCTCTCATTTCCCCATCCTCCTCCTCTTCAACACCTCGGATATAAAGGACGTAATTGCACCTTATTAAAACTTCACCAAAATGTCCAGACAATGCCCCATCTATGTATTCTTCTGTATTTGCAAGCTGCATGTTCATGTAGCCATCTACGGAGACTAGATAGCCTTTGTACTCCATCCCCCACTTCAGCTTCACCATCACTGGCTTTCCTGTTAATCCGTTGAGGAAAGGTTTGGGATTGAGGGGTAAACTCATCGCGAACACCGGCGAATGCTGCGGACGCCTCGCGCCAACCCAGCTGCCGCCGACTCCTCGTGTCTAGAGCCGCCTCCCGAGGAACTAGCCGCGGAGCGCCAAGAGAAATGCTTAATTTTACATTGTGTCTCATTCTTTCCCAATTTTGTGGCTGGACATTAACAAGAGGACTCTTGTTGCTTGGTAATAGGACAGTGAGTACCGCTGATTTTTTTTAAGAGAGAGGAGGGCAAAGGAAATTTGTAGTGTGTGGCAGTTTCCTTGGTTGATTTGAGGTAATTTGTAATAGATGACTACAAGAGTGTTTGTGGGGGGGTGAGGGATGAAAGTAAGGTGATACTTTGTGGGGTAATTGTCAGCACCACAGTGAGAAGGGAGGCCAGGCCTTCTTGGTGTTTGTAGTTAGGATATAAAAATAAATCTACAAAAGAGCATCTACCATACAGTGTATCTCCAATATAGTATTGCCAGTCACTTGCTTACATAGTAGGAGATACAAGTGAAATGCTATTAAGTTGCAAATTGGCTGAAGTGGTAAAAGTTTATAGTTTTGTGGTGCCTCTTACAGAACATACTGCTGCTTAAAGAATCAACAACATTCTGAGACAAATAGTATAGGTCTTTTAAGTGAGCTGGGGAGATGGCTCAGTAGAATATGTGCTTGCCTGACAAGCACAAGGACCTGAGTTCAATCCCCAGTTCTGCCATGAGCTGGTGAATAGTCATTCCAGAGTAAGTGTTTGAAGTGCGGGGCTTTAGTGTTAAATTAAAAGGTTATTTGCTTTAGACACCAGAGATGCAGGCCGATAATACTTTGAAAATTGATGGGAGCCAGGGAGATAGCTCAGCAGTTTAAGAGATTGCCTGTCAAGCATAAGGTCCTGAGTTTGATCCCAGTAACAAAATGTATAAAATTGGTGAGACAGGAGAGGCTGTTTCAGTCCCCCAGTGTTGCACAGTGAGTCAAAAGTAATAGGCTGGGAGGTGCTGAAGGCTGACTTGCTGTGAGACCCCCACACAGATGTTATATAGCACCAAGCACTCCTGTAGCAGGTGAATTAATGGCAGGCACTGAGGACAACCCGCGGTCAGGCTGTGCCTGTCTCCTGCATCCCTGCGTTCATAATGGTGCGTTCCTCACACCATTGAAGTGTTGACCTAGGAGAGAAATCCTTGAGAGTTGACAAATCACTTTTTCTAGTTTAAGCTACTTTGCACATGATTCTCTTTTTCTGAGTACTCACTTGGGGACATTTCCAGCTAACGAGTCTTCGCAAACCACCGTATCTTGCTGAGTTTCCATACAGCAGCTCAGGGCCTCCTGAGGTTCCAGTTGCTCCGGATTGGTACTAGTGTTATTTTTCCAAGTGGTCCACCAGCTTTCACAGTCCTTTGTCTTAATGCCCAAGGCTGCTGCAAGCAGTGAAAACCAGTAGCTGATTTCAGCAGTGGAGGACATTAAGCTGTGAAAAGTTAGCTGGGCATGGTGGGAGTACTTTATAATCTGATCATTTGAGAGGTTGGGGCATGAGGGTCACCATAAATATGAGCTCAACCTTGGCTGTGTAGTTCAAGGTCAGCCTGGACTGCACAGCAAGACCCTGTCTCAACTTTTTTAAGAAAGCCAAGAGTGGGGGGCTTGCAGGTTAGCTTAGTTGTTTTAAGCACCTGCTTGGGCAAACCCAGTCAGGTGCAGGGGACCCAGGTTAGATCCCCAGACCTGGCCCTAGAACAGCCTGAGCCAGTGCCCACCCTTCCCCACCTCCAAAAAAAATCCTGGTGGCCAGGTGAAATGGTGCACAGCTATAATCTGGGAGGCTGAAGCAGAAGGATCTCAATTTTGAGTGTAATCTGGGTAACTCAATGGTTTGGACCCAGTCTCAAAAAGGGGGGGGGGGTGAGGGGCTGGCGAGATAGCTCAGCAGACTAAGTGCCTGCTTATGCAAGTGCAGAGACCGGGTTTGGTCTGTGGGACTGCATTCCATGCCAGCCCTGACCCTGGGTGCGCTGAGTGAAGGAGATTCCATGCTTTGTGGCACACACCTGTAATCCCAGCTCTGGGGAGGCTGAAAACAGGAGGATCACTACGAGTCTGAGCTGCATAGTGAGACCTCGTACAAAATACATAAATTAAAAAGGGGGGGTTGAGGATATAGTTCAGTGAGGATTCAAACTGCAATTCCTGGGTTCAATCTCAGCTGACTGTGCCTCTGTGCTGTCTGTCTGTCTTGTACAAACACACACACACAAATTCTTACCCATATTACCCGATTATAAATGGAGAAGGGCTGACCTGAACTGTTCTTCCAAAGCCAGCCCAATTCCCACCACTGAGTATATTCTCCCACCCCTAGGAGGACGATGGGCTCTGCCCTTCCTTCTTAGAAGAATATTTTGAGTTCTGGAATTACATGGGTGTCCCACTATGCCTGAATATGCATTGATATTTATTTTTATTTAAAAGCCAGCCTGAGCTGCATAGTGAGACTGTCTTAAAAAAAAAAAAAAGGTATTTTGCATTGAGACAGTGTCTTGCCAAATTGTCCAGACTGGCCTTAAACTTGGGTTCCTTCTGTTAGTGTTTTTTTTTTTTTTTTTTTTTTTTTTTTTTTTTTTTTTTTTTTTTTTTTTTTTTTTTTTTTTTTTTTTTTTTTTTTTTTTTTTTTTTTTTTTTTTTTTTTTTTTGTGGGGAGGCGGGCAGTGAGATGGAGGTCTCTGTGCTGTCCAGGCTAGCCTAGAGTTACTGGGCTTAAGTGGAACTTCTGTTCAGCATCTCAGGTAGCTGGAGCTACAAGTGTGTGGTACTGTGACTGGCTTGTATTCCAATTTAAAGTTAATTTCAATTATAAAACTTTTCTCCCCTTGCACTTAGGAGTGAAGCCAGTGGCACTGGAGACACACCCTCAGCTCTGCCCACACCCCTTTTGAGAGAGGGTCTTTTGCAAAGTTGTCCTGGCTGGACTTAACTTGCAATCCTCCTACCTCAGTCTCCCACAGTACTGGCACTATAGTTATTTATCATCATGCCTGGCCAATTACGAGTTTCTAAAACAATGAATGTATAAAATCCAGATCCAAGCAGTTCTTCCGACTACTTCCATATGGACAGGCCAACTCGTGTGACTCCAGTTCCTTGTCTCCGGAGAGTGCATGGAAAGCCCTACAAGCTTCTGTCCAGTAGAGAAATTCTGTGACTCTGTGGCTCCCTTGCTGGATTAATGTGGAGTCCAACTTAGAGTGCCCAAGAGGGTGTCACTACTGCATGGGAAAAAACTAAAAATTAAATCTGGAGTCACTGTGCCAGCTTGTGGCCATTCCTGGAAACTGCATTTCTTCAGTGTGCTGCCGAGAGATTGCCCAAAGACCACCAAGACTTTGAAGTAAACAAGTCGAATACTTTCTCCCAACCTCTCTTAAAATGGCAGTAGAGGATTTTAAAGGCTTAAGCCTACAAATATTAAGAAAATAAGTGGGGGATAGAGACTCCTGCAGGTTATAATTTTTATGTACAAGTTGAATAAAACTATGCAATGTATTAATTATGGTCTGGGGCGATAGCTCAGTAAAATAAGCACATGTTTGGCAAGTGCAAGGTTCTGAGTTCAATCCTCTGTACCGCAAAAAAAAAAAAAAAATTTTTTTAAAGTGGAATCCTAGGGAGCTACACCCAAGCAGATTAAAGCACCTGCAAGCAGGTGCAGGCACAGGGTTCGACCCCTGCTCATCCCCACCCCCTGGGCACACTGAAAGGGCAATTGAGTCTGGGCTTGGTGGTGCATTCCTATAATTCCAGCTATTGGAAGGCTGTAAACAGAAGAATCACTGAGTCCAATCTAGTAGTGAGGCCCTGAACACCCTATAGACCCTTCCCTAAAATACAGGAAAAAAAAAAAAAAAAGAATGCAGAGCTGATAAGAGATCATAAATTACAACCTAAGTGTTTTTCAAAGGGTTGCCAATAGGAAGCAGGTTTTCCCTGAAAAATCCCGAAGGTAGCCAGGTATGGTGGTGCATGTCTATAATCCCAGTACCCCAAGGCTGAGTCTGGGTAATTTAGTGACTGTCTCAAAATAAAAAATTTAAAAAGAGCTTGGGATATAGTTGAGGATGAAGACCCTGTATTGAACCCCCACTATGGAGAAAAAAACCCAAGGGTTCCAGAATTTCCAACTGCACGTGGCAGTAGATTAAACAGAATGACAGGAAGCCTGGGCTAGACATAAGGGGCCTCTTGACTGTCCTCACTGCCACCCTCCTGGAGGCTTAATATTTGTTTAAATGGATCTTTAAGAGCTGGAGGGATGGCTCAATGGAATAACCACTTCCCTTGCAAGTGCAAGGGCCTGAGTTCAATCTCCAGTTCATCAAAAAAAAAAAACCAAAACAAAAACTCCAGGTTTGAGGCCATATGTCAGGATGACATGCAGGGATGAGGGGACATTTCCAAGCTCCTCAGTGCTCTCTGCCCTCCTTTCCCCAGAGTTGTACAGTTCTACATGTTCCCAGGGAGAAGACAAGAAAGCTGCTTTCCAGAAGACCAGCCCCAAGGAAAAGACCTATCTTCCAAATGTGTCATAGAAGGATCCCCAACTGAAAGGCCAGCTTATTGTTTAAAGCCTACATAAGGCCATAAAGACACACAAACACAAAAAAAACTAATAAAAATTCAATGCCTGAACCCAGATTTAGCTGATAATTGCGTGTGACCTGATACGTGGCTTTTTTATATTAACAAAGTTAAGTAAAATAGCTGACAAAGGCCAGGGAGATGGCTCAGTGGAATAAGTGTTTCCCTGGCAAGCACAAGGGCCTGAGTTCAATACCTGGTTCCTCAAAAACAAAACAAAACAAAACAAAACAAAAAATAGCTGACAAATAGAAAAAGAAAATTTAGGGCAGAAAATAAACTGCAGAAAACTAAAATAAACACAAAACCCTCACTTTGATTAATGTTCTTGGATAGGAGATATATTGAATCCATAAAGGATATTATTTTTTAAAAAATGAAGAAAAGGTCTAAAAAATTTCAGCTCAAGTAAAAATTGAAGAAAAGAATTAGAAGATCAAAGTCAAGGAAATCTTCCAGAAAGTAAAGCAAACAACAGAAAAAGAAGGGAGAAACTGGGTGTGGTGGTACATGCCTATAATCACAGCACTCAGGCAGCTGAGGCAGAAAGATCACCAAAAGTTCAAGGCCAGTCGGGACTATACAGTGAGTTCAAGGCCAGTCTGTACTACATAGTAAGACTCTGTCTCAAAAAAGCAAGACAAACAAAAATTACAAAAAAGAAAAAAAGGGGAGAATGTTAAGAAATACGGAGTTAGTTCAAAGGCCAAAATAAAGTGAAGCCCAGAAAAAGAAGGGAAATTTCTGGTTTTAATACTGGCTCCTGAAATGTGTGTGGGACCCTGTCCCTTAAGACGATATAATTAAGAGATGGGCCTCTAAAAAGGGGATTAAGAAGCCAGGTGTGGCAGTATGGACCTATAAACACAGCTACTTCAGAGGCGAGGCAGGAGTTGCTGAGATAAATTGGAGGCCAGCTAGTGCAATTTAGTGAGACTTTGTCTTATTAGAAAAACTTTTCTTAAGAGCCAGAGATATAACTCAGTACTGGAGGGTTTGCCCAGCATACCCAAAGCCCTGTTCAATTCCCATCACAAAAAAGTTAAAAATTTTTTCAAAGGTCATATATTGAGAATGAAGTTTGCTGGGTTTTTTGTTTATTTATTTTTGCTTTGTTTTCTAATGGTTGTGGAGATTGAACCATTAGAAAGGTTCGGTTCAAAGGGCCTTTGAACTGAGCTACATCACCACGTTTTAAAATTTTTTTGCTTTGAAATGGAGTCTTTCCAAGTCAGTAAGAGGCTGGTCTGGGCTTGAATTTGCCATCCTCCTGCCCCAGTCTCCCAGACTGCTGTGATTAAAGACATACTTGACCATACCTTGCTGAAAGTCAAAGACTTAAATGATATAAAGTTTCTCCAAGTTCAATATTCATCCAGATTGCCTTGTCTAAAATGAAAGTGAAGTAAATGATATATTCAGATAGGCAAAAAAAAAAAAAAAAAAAAAAACCCCAAAACAAACCCAGAGAGGTGGTGCATACCTGTAATCTTTGCATTCTTGAGGGTGAGGCAGGATGATGGCCATGAATTTGAGGCCAGCCTGAGCTGTACAGTGAGACCCTGCCTAAGAAAGAAGAACATATTTCTCTTCCCCACTTTCCTTTTCAGGAATCTACTTCAGCAAAATGAATGCCTTCAGTAGAAAGAAAGACCTGGGACTTGGAAAATTAGGACTCAAATTTATGAGCCACCCCTGGGATTACAGATGTGCACCACCGTATCTGACTTTAATTTTTGACATATACAAAGCTGTGTACATTTAATGCATGTATCTTGGTAAGTCTCTGTACACCTGTGAATCCATCACTACCGTAATCCAGCCATAAACACTTAGCAATGTTGAGTAGACAAGACACTGCGGGGGCTGTGCTCAGCAGCAGCTCTCTGGAATTTATTATAACAGAAGCTCTAGGTTTGACTTTTTCAGGGCTCCACGTGTAATAGATCTTGCAGTACTTTTCTGTGTCTGGCTTATTTCCTTCATCCATGTTGCAGTATTTTAACTCAGACACCCAGAGATGCCGTGCAACCCACTCACAGCCACACAGCTGATAGAACAGGCCTGCGGGAACCTAGAACGGGCTCTTGGCTTCTTCTGTCTGGGCGGTTCATCACAGTGTCCCTTTGCTTCTTCGCGACCTGACCTAGAACAGGCCTCATCACCTTTTCCTAGTGATCAAGCCTCACGCCAGAGATGCAGAGTGTGGTGAGACTGCCCCCTGGGGATTCCCTTTGTAATAACAGAGGCAGATTATTACTGCCTGCTACTGTTTAGTGTTGGTAAGATCCACCACAGAATTTGGAAAATGTTTCCTTGAGGAGTAGCTCCAAGACCCTCAGAACAGAAAACCGTGAAGGTAGTGGTCTCACCTAAGAGTAGAACTTGAAGCGTTCAGAAATGGCTTTACCAAGCTGGATCTTGTGATACAACCTGTAATCTCAGTAGTCTGAGAGGCTGAGGCAGGAGCATCACAAATTCAAGCCCACCCTAGGCAATTTAGCAACTAGCAAAATCATGTCTCTGATTGAATGATTGGGGTTGTGGCTCAAGGGAAAGGCCTTAGGTTCGTTCCTAGTACTACCTAGAAAAGTTGTGAGGTTTCTCTCCATTCAGATTCCGTAGCCCACAGCCCCCATGCTCCCTGGAAGCGACATCTCTATGCATCCTTGATTGTTCCCTCTGGCACCAGTGACAGTCACCACAGCCAGCCAGCAGGAGACCTGGGATGGCAGCAGCAGGCCAGTCCACTGTGCTCTACTTCCTGAAGGCTGCCTTCCTGTTCCTCCTCATGCTTGCTCGTACCCCCTTCCTGTCTTTGACATCCAAGTGCTAAGAGGGTCGCAGCCCTCGGCACTTCAGTCCTTTTCTTACCCTACACACCCTGGGAGACTCGGGTCGGTGGCTCTGGACTCCAGGTGTGTACTGATGACTCCAGGCGGAATCTCTCCCTCTGCATGCCCACCAGCAGCCTGCTTGGCTCCCTGTGGGGCCACATGCCCAAGAGCAGCTCCTGATCCCTGTCCAGCGCTCCCACCGCCTTCCCAGTGGCAGTTCCATTCTCAGTCTGCTTCTCTCACCCTGTGCACCCACTTATCAACAAATCTGATCAGCTGTGTCCAGAATCCAGCCACTTCTCTGCTGCCAAAAGGCCACCTTGCCTAATATTTGTCATCCCTGGCAGGTGTGACATGAAAAAGTCCCAACAGTTCTGCTTCCTACCCTACCCGAAGACTTACAACAGAAGGGCCTCTTAAGGCATTTAGATTAGGTCACAGATTTTGCTGAGTACATGAAAAGGCTTTCCTGTCTTGCTCAGAAGGGAATCTGGAGTCCTAAACTGCTAGCCATTTCCCTTTCGAATTCTGACTGGATAGGCCAAGCACGCTGTGTCTCGGCACCTTTGCACACGCTATTCCTTCCTTTGAATGGGCTCCTTTTCCACATTTCATGTTGGCACACACTACCACTTCCTTGTGGTCTCACCCCAGTTGTGCTCCATAGAACAGGAGGAACACGCTGGGCTTTGTGTGCCCTGTCCTGTTCTCCTGGCTTTCAGTTTTCTTCTACAGCTCTGACCGTCATCTGACATTAAAAGTTACTGTTTATTTATTTACAACCTGTGTATTATTCCCAGGATAGCAGCTCCTAGTGGCTGGGACTCTGGCGAGTTGTGAGTGACCAGCACGTAGAACAGCACGCAATGTTGCAGTAAGTCTTTGTAAAATAAATAAACCTGGCCTGGTGAGGTGATCACTTTTTATTATCTGATTTCAGCTAATACTGAAGAGATATATGTTAGCGCCCTCATCTTAAAGATGAATGAAGACCTCAACAAAAGTCTATAACTTGCCAGGATCACTCAGCTGGCAGGATGAAAAAGCCCAGCTTCAAGCCCCTAGTCCAGGCCTGGACATCCATCTCTCCTCTGGACTCCATGGCCCTTAAAAAGGACCATTTTACTCCTCAACATTTGCAGTAAAAATTCAGCCATACTTTAGAACATGATATGAGTGTGTGTGAACTGTGCAGATATTGCTTCATGCAGGACTTTACACACATCACACTATGGCATATTGTGGATAAGGGATCTGAGTTTATTCCTCTTCTCAGAACTGGTTACATGTGTGTAGTATTTAATTTTCCATAACCTATAAGTATAAATGTTCAAACAAACAAGCAAACAGAACAGACTATTATCGTTTCTAAAACAGAATTCTATGGCACAAGTGCCAATACATTTAAAAAGACTGAAATCAAGAAAAGTGTCTTCCCTGGTGCATAGATATAGAACAGGTGTGAGGCAGTGTCTTTGATCTCTAATATCCCCAAAACCAAAAATATTCTGTTCATAATAGAACAAAAAAAGTCAGTAGCAGATGGACACCTGGGAAATTTATAAGTACATGGCTGCCAGGCCACTTGGCTACTAAAAACCATCTTGTAAAGAAAATGAAGTATGTATTTGCAAAGGGGTAACTGTGCTGTGAAGATCTTAAGAGAAATATATCAGACACATTAAATTTAAATATCACATTATTTCTCCTGTGTGAGAACCCAAAAGGTAAATACGGAGCAGCATGGAGGGCAGGTATGGGGAAGGAGGAAGAACACGTGCAAATGGGCAGGGAGATTAGGGCCCAGGAGGGGCAGGGAGGGAAAGGGGAAATAATGACAGGTGAGGTGGTGGCATGCCTGTAATCCCAGCACCCAGGAGGTTGAGGCAGGAGGATCATTGCAAGTTTGAGACCACTCTGGACTACAAAGTGAGCTCAAGGCCAGCCTTAACTACATAGCAAGATTATGTATATGTTTATGGAAACACATGACCACCAAGAAGCATGCTAGGTGCTGTCGCATGGCAAGGAGCCTCGGATCAGTTCTGTTTGGGGGAATTAGACTGTTCTCAAGGGAAGGAGGCACAGGCCACAGTGAGGGATGGCTGCTGAGAGTGCAAAAGGAGGCAGCCCAATGCCATGTGCCTCCCATGGTATGGTCATTTGAAAAGACAAAATTCAAATGATACAGATTGGATTTAAATCCAGTCTTCTAATACCAATTTAGAGAAAATCAAAGCCAGCCATGGTGGTGCATATCTGTGATCCCAGCACTCAGGAGGATTGCCACAAGTTTAAGGCCAGCCTGAGCAAGGTAGTGAATTCAAGCTCAGCCTAAACTACATAGCAAGACCCTGCCAAAAGTAAATTAATTAATTTAAAAAAATTGGAAATCTGTGCAACAGGTCTAAGGAAGGACTAATTCAACAAAAGGTAGACGTGGGAAACACTACAGGCCAATTATTCATTCTCTTCTACAGGTAGAAATCAAATGAAAGCCAAGTAGAATGGTGTACACCTATAACTCCAGCACTTGGAAGGCTGAGGCAGGAGAACTCTGAGTTCACAATCTCAAAAATTTTTTAAAAATGCAAATAAAATAGGTCTGGGGTTGTAGTTCTGTGTTGAAAGCTCTGGATTTGATCCTCAGCAACGTAAAAATAGATGAATAGATGGATGGATGGATAGATGGATGGATGGATGGATGGATGGATGGATGGATAGATGGCTAGAATAGTGCTTCAACTATGTGTAGAATTATTGCTATGGGAATGGTAGATGGTAAAGTCACTTTGGAGAACATACAGTTGCCATACTACCCAGCAATTCCATGCCCAGGTAGAGAAATGAAAACATCCCCAAGAGAAACTTTCACAAATGTTCATAGCAGCTTTATTCGTGATCCAAGAAAATGGATGCAATCTAAATGTCCTGAGCTGAAGAACACATAAAATGTGGTATATATCTATTATGTGGTTTTTTTGGTGGTAAGAAGGAATTTTATGCTCTGGGTGTGATGACATACATTTGTAAATCCAGTAGTAGGAGGCTGAGACAGGAGGCTGAGACTTGCCATGAGTTCAGAGCAAGGCTGAGTTACATAGTGAATTCAAGGCCAGTCTGAACTATTTAGTGAGACCTTGTCTCAAAGAAAAAAGAAAAAGAAAAAGAAACTTAAAGGAGGGGTAATATGAAAATGTAGAGAATTAGTTAATTCATACAGACAAAAAGTTGATTAGTGGTTTCTTAGGACTGGGGAAGGGGGACAAAGGCAGGGGAAGTGGGTGGATGCCTTTGCAAATTAGCCTGGGATGATGGTTGAACACCATGAACATGCAAGCACAGAATTGTTTGCTTAAAATGAGTGACTGCGTGCTGTGGGAATTATGTTTCACTAAAGCTATTTTAAAAATTCTATAAGTAGGGGAACCCAGCAAGTCCATGGAAATAAGATCAGCTATGGGTTGGTAAGAGAGGAGATGAGTGCTTGGAGAGTCATAATGCTATTATCTCTGCTTGTCTTCATAGTTACAGTTTTCTGAAATAAAAAGAAAAAAAGGAAATACAGAGCTAGGGGCATAGCTCAGTGCACAATTTTGCAAGGTCCTGAATAAATCCCCAGCACTGAAAAAGGAGAAGAGTAAAATACATTCCCTGGAATTCTCTGAGTGCCCCGGCCTCCCAACCTGTGGCCCTGGAAGAGGCCATCTGGCTGCTCACTGGGTGGGGTGTGTGTGTGATATGACCTGAGCTTGCTGGCAGCTTTTGTTGTCCCATGTTCCTCTCAGTGCTGGGTCTCTTCACTGAGCCAACAGAAGGGTCCCTGCACCTGGGCCAACAGAATGCTCTGGCCTGTCTGTAATCCTCCTACCCCTCCTCCAGACTACTGACCTCTGTCTGTCCTTCCAGCCAACAGAGAAGCAGGTGTCCGTGTCACCACCCTGTCACAGTGAGCAGCTGGGATCCCAGGGCCCGGCCCTTCCTTTGGCTTCAGCCTGCTCTGTCTCCTACAGACCCTCTTGAAGGCAGAGCCTCACATCACTATCATATGGTAAACTGAGGGCCTGGCTCTCTCCCTGCATATCCAGCTGCATGGTCTGGCCTCTTTGCCCAGCATCTTCCTCCCTTTCCAGAACTTCCAGGCCCTCCTTCTTGCCAGCCTTCTCCCAGCAATCTCAGTTCCAGGAAAGATGGAAGTGTTTGGACTCCAATGAAGCTGAATCCCTTCCCACAGGGCTCCTGAGCCTCAAGCAAGCAGAGGGACTTAGGGTACTGAGTCAGGCCCTGGAGATGCGCCATCCATGAAGGAGCCTGCAAAATGCTCTGTGACAGGGGAGAGTGCTTTGCCTAGTGAGACGGCGCCTCCTTCATGCCTAATACTTGTGATGTCCCTACCTCAGGCAAGTCCCAGTGTTGCGGGTGGTTAGTGTGCAGTGTGGAGACTGCCTGGGGAAGGACACCAGGGGGAACTGGCCCCAGGCTGGGACTTCCTCCAAGGTGAAAATGGAAATGTAGGGGCTTGGAGATTGGTTGGATATAAGGGCTTGGGAGGACACTGCATGCTGTGGACCAGAGTAAAAGGAGGTGTCCTTCGCTGAGAGAAACAACAACCAAGGACCAAACTCAAACTCAGGAGTGGCTGTTGAAATGGAGGTGCCCCATGAGAGCTTTGGTGTATGTGGTAGCTGGCTCTAGTGCCAAGGCTAGTGAGTGATTCTGAGTAAAAGTAAAAAATATAGGGTCCACATTTAGGCTTCAGATATAAGGTGACCCTAGGGCTTAGTGCACATTTACACCATGGTATACCTGCTGTCCTGGCCTGGTGGGTAGGTGGTAAACACCTTTTTCACTTTCTACAGTGACCCACAGTGGGTGGCACATAGTCACTCTGTCCACAAGGACTCTGTCGAATAGAAGAGAAAAGGGAGTCTAAGGCAGGACTACTTCATGTCCTTGCTTCTTTCCCCAGTCACCCTTTCCTGAGACACTGCCTTTCCTTCTTACACACCTACACTTTCACCTATATTTATTGTTTTTGTTCCTTGTGCCATGGTTCTCACTTCCTTGGAAAAGAGCCGGAGGGGACAGCTTTGTCTCTCAGGGACCTGGAAGCCAAGGGGCTGGTTGAAGTGGGAGAAGCCTTCTGCAGCAGTGGTAGTGTCCAGAGCTGGGCTGGGGAAGGGCTGGCCGGCTCGGGGAGTGCAGGCTGCCTTTGGGCTGCCTGGATTCCTCCGTTTCTTCTTGCAAATGCTCCCAAGTATTTCTGCCTCCCCCCACTCCCACCAGCTGGGTTCATCCTGTCGGGTGCCCTTTCTCTCAGAGTTCAAATGCTTGTTACCTCCGAAGGTAGGTTTTGTGTGCATTTGGCCAGGGGTTTCCTACAGCTGTGGAGGCCGCGTCCTAGAGTCCTGGAGTCCTTGGAGGAGGACCAGCCGAGCGGCCAAGGGCCACTTGAGGGCCGCGTCGCCTCACAGTGCAGCCCGCCAAGGGTTGCGCCAGCCCCCAACTACCTGCAGAGGGCGCCATCGACATTCTGAGGGTGGAAGGGACTCGGGAGGGTAGGGAGGCGCAGCTTCGAGGGTGGGCTTTCCAAAGCCTGCCAAGAGGTTGGAAGGGGAAGGATAGCAGGAACCAGGAGGAAGGGTGGAGTTGGTCGGGGAGAGGAAGAGAGAGAGAGGTCAGTCCGTTAGGAGTGCAACCTTCAGTTTCCTCATTCTTAAAATGGGCTCAAGCACAAGTGAAATCTGGCGAAGAGGTGCCGGCAATTTGTGAGAGGCATTCCGCGGGGGGCTAGGGGCGACGCCAAGCAGTGGGCTCTGTCATCAGCCCGGGGTTCAAGCCCCAGCGGCCACCTTCCCTCTCCGAGCCTCAGTCGGGCCGGGGTAGAACTGGGGCTAAGGAGGCTGCTTCTTCTGGATCTGAGAGCTGGGCTCTCGAGGCCGCGAAGATCGCACGGCTGGGCAGGACTCCAGCTCCGGACCCTGGGCCCCGGCGAGGAAAGGGAAGCCGAGCCGCACCCGACCCCGCAGACGCCGCGTAAGGTCTTCGTTTTCCCGCCCCGCGTCCTCTGCCACTGCTGTCACCTGGTAGCTAGCGGAGGAGTCTAGTCGCAGGAGGGCGCAGGGGTGCTTGATGCCGGAGGGGAGCTCAGGGGGCGGGGCCTCGGCCCGGGGGGTGGAGTCTAGCGCGGGGGGGGCGGAGGGGTTGGGGGCCCGGGCTCGGGGGGGGGCGGGGCGGGGCCTTGGACAGCGGGGCGGGGGCGCGGGAGGTGGTCCACGTGACGCCGCAGCCCCTCCGGCTGCCAGGCGGGGAGCGCAGCCCCGGGAGGTGCGGCGGGCACGGAGCCCCGGCCGCGCGGGACTGGCCGTCGGGGCCCCGGGACGGCGGCCCCGGGGCGCCCATGCCATGGAGAAGCTGGCGGCAGGGCTGGCCGGCCTGCGCTGGAGCATGGGCGCCTTCCCTCTCGACCTCATCGTCAGCCGCTGCCGCCTGCCCACGCTCGCCTGTCTCGGGCCAGGTATCGGGGTGGCCAGACTCCGCGGGGAAGTCGGGGCTCACCGGGCAGGCGCCCGCGGGGCAGGAGGAGGACCGGCCCCCGCGAACCTCGCCGCCTGGTCGACTCCCCGGGCGAACGCTTTCCCGGAACACCGCGGGCCCCCAGGGTCCTCCGAGGCCCTGCAGACGGGCGCGGGGATGGGAGCTGGGAGCAGCCTGGGGCAGGCTCGCTGGTCCTCGGTCCGCGCCCGCCCCGTCGGTGCGCCTTCCCCGCCGCCCTCGCCCCCAGCGGCCGCGCCCCCTCGCTCCTTTGTCCTCCACCTGTCACCTCTCACCTCCATCCTGCCGCATCCCTTGGGATCAGACCTCAGCTTTGCCCCGCTGTCCCCCACGCCTGCCCCTCTGTGGGCTCTTTCCGCATCTTCCTTCGGCGCCCCAGGAGTCGGCCTCCGTCCCGGCCGGCGGGGACACTCGCCAGAGGTCGGGCGGGCGGCGCTGCCGCGAACGCCCCCAGGACCTCCTCCTCCCCCACCTCTAGTCCCACTTCTCCACAGGGTCCCGGGGCCCCAGCTGCTCTGCTGATGGGACCGTGCTTGGGGACTGGACAACGGGACGCTCGGAGGCTGTTTGGAGCAGGGGACCGTTTGGGGGAGGGGGTGGCCCGGCTAGGGGGAGGGGAGGGAGCCAGGGCTGGCAGCCAGACCGGGGGTTTTGTGTGTGAGAAGAATAGGGGTTTAGCCCGCGTTGGCACACTCGCTTCCCTGAATGCTAATGGGGCTCCTGGCGCGCCTCTCTCGGGAAAGGCAGCTTGTCTTCCGACCAGCCCAGCAGCGAGTGGGCACAGGGAGCAGACCCAGTGGGGGCCTCCACACCCGCCCTCGGCTACGAGTGCCCGGCAGTCCAGGCAGTCCAGCTCTTGGGGTCGTCACTGAATGGCTCTTGAGTGATCTTGACACTGTTCTTGTCAGCACAAGTCTGTGTGTATCCCTGTGTGAATGGGATGTGCCACTCTAGATTTTCCCTAGCTACTTCCTGTCTTCTTTGACTTCTTCCCACCCTGGGGGGAGGGGTCTTTTCTGAGCTCTTCATTCTGCCTAGGGCTCCTTTGGGGTCCCTTCACACCTTGGGCACCTCTGTTTTATTTCCTGCTGTGCACCTAGTTACAAAAAGTCAGCTTCTTGTCTTCCACTGAGCTGTGGCTCCTTGAGGGAGGACACCCCTGCCTAACAAAGGTGTGGAACCATCGTTTGATGGCCCTGCTGTTTGTGATGGCCGTGGTCACCATTGGGAATTTGGATGTGTGGTCAGAATTCTGTGCCTTTAAAGGTTCCTATGTGCCTGTGCATTTAGGAGGGGCCTCTTGGTGGGACCATGAGAATGACTTATATAGTTTGGATGTATAGACAAGCACCTGTTCCCGTGGGATTGTAATGGCTGAACTGTTGGTGATCACAGTCTGTGGCTGTTGGTGTGGCTTTGACCTGTGTCCCTGTGGAAGGGTGATGGGGCTTAGGCAAGCTCTAGAAAGAGGTTCCTCTGCCCTAGGAAGAGAAGAGCTGAGGATGAATACTCAAACAAAACACTAAACACACACACACACACACACACACACACACACACACACACACACACGGGTACACAATGCACAGAGGAAACCAAGCCCATCTTGCAAGCCTTGAAGCCCCCCTGTCCCCTCCATTGTGGCTACACTTCGTGAAGCCCCAGCCAACCAGGACATTTCATGTTTGGTTATCTGGCAGAGATTTAGCCGGTTGTAAGATAAGTGAAGTTGTACAGCTGAGGATGAGGTGTCTCCCACCCCCGCCCTCCCTGCCAGCTGCAGCCAGGAGACACCCTATGTTGGAAGCTGGGCTGCCCCTCCTGCTCCCCTGGAAACCGTTGCTGGGGTTGGAGCCTGCTGGGCTCAGGCCCCTCCCAGCTCCCAACATCTCTTCTGCCCAGTGCTGCTTTCCCTGGACTGGGCTCCCCCATTGCCTTCTAAATCTAGGGGTATCTGGGCTGTTTTGTCCTTTGAGATTCCCTGAACACAGGAAGCTTCTTGTGGTAGTGGGTGGGAAGGAAAGTGAGAGCCAGGAGTCAATTTCATAAGCTGAACCTTCTGTGGCTCTGGGGGCTCTCACAGCCATGACCTACAAGGGACAGTCCCTTCTCAGCCCTCTCTGCTGCCCAACAAGGCTTTTCTTGCCTGTCCTGGGCCCTCATTTGGAGCCAACAATCCTGCTGGTGTAAATCCTCTTGGTCCCGAGTCCTGGTGATGTTTCCCTGACCCTGACCCTGGCCCTAGCCCAGCCCTTCAGTGAGTCCCCAGCCACACTTTGCTCAGACTTACTTTTTTTCATGGCCGGGGGCCTGAGGGTACTTGGAGGGCAGAGGTGGCTGGGCTCATCTGCTGGGAGCCCCCGGCCCCAGCTCAGCCATGGGCTAGGGCCAGGTGACAGTGATCTTATTATAAATGGGGGCCATGCCTGGGCTGGTGGTTGAGTTAGCGCCCTCAGGAGGCTCAGGCCTAACTCACAGCCAGAAGGTCTCAGCTGACAGCCCTCCTGTCCCTTGGGGATCACTGAACTGGACAGGGATAGTGTGGTTGCATGGAGCTGTCCCCAGGCAGGGTCTTGGTGGGGAGATGAGCTCACCCAGCCATTTTTTAAAATCATGCTTGTTCTAACCTTGCCTCTCCCTTTTCTTCCTCCTCTGTTTACTTTTCCTCTCCCAGGGGAGTATGCTGAAGGGGTCAGTGAGCGAGATATCCTGCTTATCCACTCCTGCCGCCAGTGGACAACAGTGACGGCCCACACGCTAGAGGAGGGCCATTATGTCATTGGGCCCAAGATTGACATCCCCCTGCAGTATCCAGGTATGCCCAGTCCTAGACAGGAGGCATAAAGCCCATGGGAGTGGAGGTTGGAAGGGCTGAGCCAAATGCAGAGCGGACACTTAGTGGAAGCTGTTGGTGACAACCTTGCCGTGGCTGGTGGGGGCTAGTTAGGGTTAGATGTAGGGCCCAGGTGTTTCCATTCTTTTCTATGGAGTCTGGGTTTTTGCAAGCTGGCTTTCTGGTTATAAGCCTTGGACTCCATTTTATCTTAGGATAGACTTCCAAGTAATGATGAAAATGACCCTCACCCTCAAATCAGTACAAATCAAATCTTACCACTAGTTGAAAATCTCCAGTGTGTTCCCTTTTGTTGTGCAAAAAGAATGTCTTCTGCTGGGTTCGTCTTAGTGTTCTGTAGCCAAATTTCAGAAAAGAAAAAGGACTAGGGCTACTGGATGTCATTCAGGGGTAGAGCACTTGCCTGGCTCGTGGGTTCCATCTCCAACACTCCCTGTCCACAAAGAAAGGAGAAATTTCAGAAAACAAGGGGATCTCAGGCTGATTTATGGCTGCTCCTTTGGGCTCTGATTCTTTTCCTCCAGGTTTTTGTGTTAAGCTCAGTTTTCATTGATTGGGTTTGTAAGTGAATGTTAATGTTCTAGGCTTTTAAAGATTATTCTAATGAGCTTTTCTGTGTTCTATATAGGATATTTATATAAAAGATTTTGTTTCAGTAATACATCTTGGATACCTAAGGCCTAAGGAGAGTGACAAACTGCCCAGGGTCACACAGTGAGTAAGGACAGGACAAGGGCCACAATTCAGGTGTCCCAACAGCTGGGCTGGTGATGGCTGGCCCATGCTGGGGACTCAAAGCTGTTGCCCCTCACAGGGGAGGAACAAGAGTCTGGTGTTACTGCCTTTTAGACACTAGGCTGGCCATTGTTGTCCCATCCTCACAGGTACCCTGAGCCAAAGTCTTGTCCCTTACCTTTAATTCAGACTGATGCTCCAGGAGGTTTAGAAGTTAGCTAAGTTTAGTATTTTTTTATTTTTATTTTTATTTAGTACAGGGTCTATAGGGTCTTACTACACAGATCAGACTGGTAGTGATCCTCCTGTTTTTAACCTCCCCAGCACTGGGATTATAGACACAGGTCACCACGCCCAATCTAATGTTTTTCTTTTTTTTCCAGTACTGGGGATTGAGCTCAGGACCCTGCACTTGCCAGGCAAGTGCTTATTCTACTGAGCTATCTCCCCAGCTGTAGTGTTTGGGTTTTTGAGACAGGATCCCCTTATGGTCCAGGCTGGCCTAGAACTTCCTGCCTCAGCTTCTCAGAGTGTTAGGATTATAGGTGTGTGTCACCATGCCTAGCAGTTCTGTGGTGTTCACTGCTGCGTGACACTCCCACTCCTAACCCAACAAGGCTAGGAATGCTTCTCCCCCAGATGCCACTGCCCTCTGCCTCAGACCTCCCCAAGTCAGCAGGACCAAGCAAGCTTTCCTCAGGCTTTGGCTCCTGAGCCCTATAAGTGGATGCCTCCCACTCCCAGCCCCTTTGCTGGGGTCTTTCCTGACCTGGACCTGCAGCCCTATGGGGGCCTGCTTAAGCTAGAAATGTCCCAACTCTGGCATGGGTTCAGGGTTGGGATTTTTAAAAAAATGCAAAATTTTTTTTTCACTGAAAGAAATGTGGCTTTGGTTATGTTATTCAACCTCTAGGGAAGTAAAGCACAAAGTCCTGGAGAGACCTGTGAGCCCAGTGCCTATTCTCCATGTTTCTAGGTGGCCCCATGTGCCTGTGCACATAGGGCAGTGGGAGACAGCTGGCCTGCAGAGCGCCGTCTCCCTGTGGCCAGTGTGGGGGAGGGGAGGGCATCAGCCGTGGTTCTCTGGGAGGGCCTGTGTGCAGGCTCCAGCCCAGCACTCCGATGAATTAATAATGGCCCTGCCTGGTGGGGAGAGGAAGTGGGGTGGGGCTGGGGGCGCTGCCGAGTGACCTGTGTCTCCAGGCTGCAGCCCATTGCTGCGGGAGCCAGGGAGACCTGGCCTGTCTAGGACAGTCCCTGATGGGGCTGCAGAAGGGGCCAGGGGCTAAGCATCTTCCCCAGGCTAAGTGCCAGTTCCAGAGCATTGGTCTTGTGCCGTGTCCTGGGAGCTGCGTGGTGTGTGTGCATTTTACCGATGGGAAACTGTACTTCAGAGAGATTAATTTGCCTGAGATCACAGACCTGGCTGGTGGCAGAGCTGAAATTCATACAGGTCTGTCTGACTCTGAAGGCCATGCTGGCTGGGTGTATAAGTACACACCTCTAATCCTCACACCCAAGAAAGTCACAGAGCCCGATCTGGGTAATAAGTGATTTACTGACACTCTGGGTCAAAAAAAGGACAGTGTTGCGGGGGATGTAGCTCAGTGTGAAGGCCTTGGGTTAGTTTCCTGCTATTAACCAAATAAGTTTATACTTTTTAGGAGCATGTTGTGGTGATCAGGGTGGGGAAGAGCAGGGCACAGCAGGGTGGCACAGTCACTAGAATGATTTCAGGACATGGAGGAAGACAGGAGAAGAATCTACAGGGGGAGGAGAAGGCTTCCAGTGGCCAGAGCATGGCTCCCCGGAGGTCTCCCTTCCTTCCTCCTGTCTGTAATGACCGGCACTGGGCAGCCAGGGGCGGTACTGGGTGCTATGGTTACATCGATCTTCCCTGCCACATCCTCTGCAGGCTCCAGCCCTGAGCTGGCTCCCGTCTTTCCACAGGGGGCAGTGATAGTTCTCTGTGTGGCTGCTTCTGGTTTGGGGGGCTGTCGATATGGGGAAGGGGCTGTTCAGCTTTTAGGTGCAGGTAGACTTTCTGCTTTCTGACCACTCCCCCCATTTGGGCCATGTGAAACTTCAGAAAAGTTCCTCTGGGCTGTGGCACA
>PVKA01010298.1:0-50424 GCA_004027165.1 Ctenomys sociabilis
CTTGGGAGGCTGTAAACAGAAGAATCACTGCGAGTCCAATCTAATAGTGAGACCCTGAACACCCTGTGGACTCTTCCGCCCTTGAAAAAAGTGCCATCATCTAGAAATCAAACTTTCCTTTTTTAATGTATTTAGTATGGACAGGTCTTCAGGGTTCAGGGTCTACAGGATCTAACTACGTACATTGGACTTGTAGTGATTCTCCTGCTTTCAGCTTCCCAAGTGCTGAGAATACAGGCGTGCGCCACCAGCCCAGTCTCAATGGCCATCTTAGCATTCCCCAAGGACCGGGCCAGCATGGCTTGTGTTGTAGTGGATCGAACCCTGGTCCCTGTGCTCTGCCCAAGCAGGAACACTGTTTTCTAATCTTAATTTAGTAATGACAATGGATTTATATACACAAAGTTAAATAGAATACTGCACATAGAACACTTTCCATTTTGTAGTTCTGTAATTAAATTAGTAATATTCTTCAACCCTGCAAAATTTTAATGCTAACTATGTATCTACTATAATTTTTATAATGAAGAAGAATTATATGTGGGTGGAAAGTATGTGATCAACATTTTTATATTAATAAAATATTAATAAAATATTTTATGTTAAAGGTTAAGAATTACTTTAGAAAAGTATGAATATATCAAAATTACTATTCTTATTATCAAAGAAAGGGAGTGTTTATGTACTCTGAAGATGTTGAGGATGGAGTGGCAGAGAGTAAGCAAAAATAAAAGTGGAAGAAATAGAACCAAAGCTTCTATTCTCAAATTACACACACACACACACACACACACACACACACACACACACACACATATATATATATATATATATATATATATATATATATATATTAAACTGGCAGAAATGAAATACAAAAAGATGTTTTATAACTAAATTTTTCACTAGCAGCTAGAAAATACCAAGTAAGCATTTTATACAAATTAGTCAAATGTATACATTGTAGGCTTAAAGAAATTAAAACAAACTGGAAAAGAAAATGACAAGGGTTATTATTACAGAAAGGACAACTGTGATTTAAAAATCCTGAGTAATCCAAAACAGGCAATGAAATTGAAGCAGTAATAAAAAAAAGCCAGCAACTTAGAAAAACCCAGGCCAGGACTGATTCCCAGTCAAATTCAAAATGACTTCAAAGAATACCTTATGCAAATATTCTTCAAATTCCTTAATGAAATGGAAAGGACAAGAGTCCTTCCAAAGTCACTCTTGTACCTGAGCATCACCTTGATTCCAAAATCAAGACACACTGGTCAGCGTGTATTACATGCTTAAAATGCTAGCAACAAAAAAGTGATTGTACCTCAATTGAAATAAGCTTTATGAGAATAGCATTTTAATTCATTTTCCATAAAAGGCAATGCTAGAATCCTTGAATAATACTGATTTACACACTGAATTGAAGCCAAACAGTATGATAAGAAAGAAAAATAACTTAGACTCTCTACACTTCTGGAACATAAATTAGCAAATAAAAGAAAAAAGGATATCAAAACTTATACTTTATAAAGCTAAAAAGATAGTATATTGTCTAAATTTCTTTGTATAATTCATTGTGCTAAGAAAGCAAACACAAAATGGTGACGAGGCAGTGTAGTTGTCATCAAAAGAGTAACGTAGCAGTCCTTAATCCCAAGGAATGCAGTGTTGGGTAAATGTAGAGCAATAAGGTCGTGTCATGCAAGAGGATAATTGAAGATGCATGAACAAAACGTTAACTTTACAAGAGTGAATTTAAAATGAGAACATCAGCATGACTGTCATCTTCTCCAACCACATCTCACTAGTGTAGAATAAACAGTGCTAAAACAAATACTTGAATTGAACTACATTTGAAAGTGAGAAAGCTAAGAGACTCAAAAATGACTGTAGGAGTATTTGAGGCCCAGAACAAATCTATATAATTGGATTTAAAGAGCAGAAAATGATCTTTAAAAAGAGTGACAGCGTAATGTTCATAGATTTTTGTTCTTGCTGTATTTTATCTGTTCAAGACAGAATACTAACAAGAAAAAAGCTAGAAAGATGGAAAGGATGACATCCAGAAGCACTCATAAAGGATCCATTGTCACTCATCCCCTTCAGTAAGCCAGGTCCACTACTATCCAGGTTCTCATTTTCATTATATGGTGAACTGATGGTTCAAGGGAAAAAGTCCTATTATTTTTCCTTCAACCTTCCTGCTATAGAACACATCTATTGCAGCACAATATAATTAGATATGCATATAATTGTCTTCCTTTTTCTTTAGTTGAATCAGACACTGTGGTTTAAAAATTTATATGTTAATGTAAATGAAAGGTAGTAGTGGTTGTGCATTGCTCTGAGGAAGTAAATATGATAGATCTTTTTTATCTACTTTCTAAATTCTTGAATTTGAGTCACACCAACAACCCCTTCAACATTCAACCATAACATCTATAATATAGACATGACATTTACATATTGTTGGGATAATTTACACATTGTATGATGATACTCAACAAATGTTACTTTTGATTATTTTTCAGGCAGGTACATTCTTAAAGTAAGAACCCTACAAGAATTTCATCAGTAAAATTTCTTTACGTCCAAAGTTCAGGCAAAATTTAGGGCTCTACTTTAAATGGGAATGGCACTTATTTTTTTATCTTGGCTCAAAGAGAGACCTCAGATACCACTAGAAAATTACAAAATATCTATGAGCATTAGGCTAGAAGTGACCTATAAAAGGTACTGTTTTAAAAAAATTCTAGATTTGTTCTTAAGATAACATTTAATTTGCCCTGTACTCCTCAATAGATAATTTATTTTTTATTCATAGCACTTGTCATTTATAATGAACTAATTACTTGTCTTATTGATGATGTTTATTGATTTCCATTTGTTAAAATTTTCAGAAGAGGAATTTCATGAAGCCATGGGTCTATTAACTTCATTCTTTTCTTCACTGACTTTGCTGTTTTATTCACTGGTGCATTACCCTAAGTGCTCACTAATCATATTTTGAAATAACCATCTTTATAGTCTTAATTTTACTCATTATAAGTCTAATTTACATATAATGTAAAACTCAATTTATTCCTTAAGTAAGTTATTCTATAGTAATGTATATCATAAAATATAGAAATGAATAAATAGTCACATATCATACTTTTAGTGCTGAACTGAGTAATATAAAACCTTGGCTGGCAAAAACTTGCTCTACAAGATGAGCAAACAGTTCTAATAAATTTTAACTTGATAAATGCAGTGCATTCCAATAAGTGTAATACTTGAGTATGTCACATGATCATAGGTGAGCCCATGCTTCCACTGTCTGTGCCTGTTTCTCTCTGTCTCTTTCTGTCTCTCTCTGTCTCTCTCTGTCTCTGTCTCTGTCTCTGTCTCTGTCTCTCTCTCTCTCTCTCTCTCTCTCTCTCTCTCTCTCTCTCTCCAGCTGTGAAGGTTGTGGGTGAACATCCCTATCTCCCAGCAGAACAAAGAGTCTATGGAAATCTCATCTGCAGAGGAGAAGGAGAAAAAGGCAGAGGGCTCCTTTGCTTCAAGTGAAATTAGAGATGTATAAAATGTGGGAAGTGGTGCAAAATTTTGCAGAAAAGCAGCCCTCAAGTAAGCTCAGAACAATGCAAACAATGATTCTGTTATACGACAATACAGTGTCATAATTCTGCAAAATCCTCCAGAGGAAGCAAAAGCAATGAGCCTTGCAAAAGTTCCTTGTTAAATTGCATGAAAAGAAAAAACTCCACTGAGCCAATACATAGCAGTGATTCCATTAATAATAGTGAAAGTTGCCCTTCATGATAAGCTTCCACTTTCTTGAGTCTCTCACACCTGACACAAAGGATTTCAGAGGTAAGTGTATGTAAAATTTTTATTTGTTTATATTGTCTTTAGTTTTTATTACATTGCAATATCATAATCATTTTCATATGCATATTTTTGAGTTTCAGGATGAGTCGCCCAAGTTTCCATTATTGTTTATGGGGAAATTTGCATTGATATACAAATGTTTCAGATTACAACCATGATTCTGGAATAAGTTATGTTCCCTAACCAGGTTTTAGTTTATTTCCCTTACTCAAAGAGAATATTCATATGCTATGAATGGAAGTGACACAAGTTGAGTGGAATGGGGAGGATGTCAAGAAAATGACAGCAGGATCTCCCTGACTTTCCCTTTTACCATGAATGAATAAATGGTTATCCACAGCTGAGTTCCCTCTGAAACAAAGCCAGAATTCTGTTGAGAGACATCATTTACATTCAGAGTAACAGAAAATATGCATACCATAGAGATAAAAGGTGAGACAAAATCGTATGCAAAACCTTGCCTACTGCATACCTCCAGAGATTCAAAGGGAATCCCCAACTCTTGGATGCTCTCTGGTAAGTAAAAGCATTTTAACCACACATATGGTTTGGCCCCAAATTTTACCAAAGGTGTGGCTCTAAAATAACCTTGTCAGTGTGGAAGGAGATCTGCACCCATGAGTAGCCAGCCACACATCACAGAGATCAGAGAGATTTAATGGCATGTGTTCCCCTCTAGAAGTTGTAACCCTGAAATTTCTCAAAAGAATGGGAAAATATTCATATCACCTAGTTTCTCCAAGAAAGAATTAACACATTTCAAGCACTGACTACAGGTCAGACTTCTGCAACTGGGAGCTAGTGAGGCAATATATCTCCAGATCTAGCACAAGAAGTGTGTTTCCTTGTCTCCCCTGACTCATCATAGTGATAAATCCATGTCTTCAAATTCTGTACACACTGAGCACTCCAAAGTTTATAGCTTAGCCCTGAAGGACTGTCTTCTAAATTATATAGCTGTGGGGATGACAGTGACCATACATTCCCAAGTCCTCCTAAACCACAGATAATAAAATTGAGATTGCCAAATGAGTTCATCTCTACAGGTACCCCACCAAGCTCAAAGCATTCAGATGGAATAAGAGCACAGAAGCTCCACTTAGCTTCTGGTGTATGCAAAAGAAGCACAAAAGAAAAGCCATACTTCAACTTCTGAGCAGGAAAGGAATTGGAACACATACCCGATATTTCCCAATTTTTTAGCTATAGCTCCAAAGACTGGTGTTTCTTTTTGTTCTGTCTTAGGACACAGAAAAAATTCAGTACACAGAATAAAGACAGAAGTTAAACACAGAAAAAAAAATCGAAAGTCAAAAAATCATCTAAGATCTCTGGTTAAGGGAATTTTGAAAGGCAATCTGACAAGGTCAAGGGAGGTGTATGACTTACCCAGAGTGTCGAGGGCAATGAGGAAACAAGGGACTGTGGTGCAAATAATAGGACAAGATTAATCTCCAGAAACTTAGTCTACACAATAGAAAATTCAAAAGAATAGTGATACACATGTTTGCCAATGCCAAACAGGAATTCTAACAAAGAGACAGAAAATAATCTATTAAAAGTTCAAAGGGAAATCATAGAGCCAAAAGGTATTAAATCTAAACAGACTTCATAGAAGAACTCAGCAGCAGACTGCAAACAGTGAAATAAGAGAGTGAAAAATAAAAGATAGACTTAAAAAATTATAGAATACCATGAAGTGGAACCATTTCAGAATTACAGAAGGAAAAGGACAAAGAAAGTTTTAGAAATACATATTCTAATAAATTATTCATTAGAATGTAATTATTTATTAGAATGTAAATATTACATGTTAAGGGACAGGAAATTATACGTATGAAGGACAAAAGAATCTACACAGCTCAACCAGGAAATACACACACACACATGCACGCACGCACATGCACACTCACACATCCCAAAGAAAAGTCTAATATAGATGCCACCAGAGTTGAAATAATGGACAAAGAACCTGAATTAATAGGTTTTTAGAAAATACAAGAGCACACAAACAAGCATATACAAAACTTCTCAGTATCAATAGTCATTACATAAATATAAATCAGAACCACAAAGAAACACCAGGTTATTCCTTTAGGGCTTCTGTCATCTTATAATAAGGCAAGAAGTAAGTGTTCATTCATTTGTAGGGAAGGAAAAATTTGTGCATTTTGATGAGAATATAAATTTGTATAGACAACTGGAAAATAGTATGCAAGTTTCTGAAAAACATTAAGGATAGAACTGCCATATGACCCCGAAATTTTTCTGAGAATATATACAGATATAACATCGGTACTTTGTAGAGTTGTCTTCTCTCTTGTGTCCATTGTGGTGTTATTCACAATAGCCAAGCTATGGAAACAGTGTAGTTATACATTCAAAATACTTGCGATACTTTGCAATAATATTCAATGAACTGCATAACTTGAAAGAGCATTGTGTTAAGTTAAATAAGCCAGACAGAAAGAATATATATATATATATATATATATATATATATATATATATATATATATATATATATAATCTCACTTGTAAGT
Source organism: Ctenomys sociabilis (assembly GCA_004027165.1). Lineage (NCBI taxonomy): Eukaryota > Metazoa > Chordata > Mammalia > Rodentia > Ctenomyidae > Ctenomys > Ctenomys sociabilis. The sequence continues at coordinate 6,420 of PVKA01010298.1, forward strand.
GGAATTTTGAAAGCTCAGCATAGAGAAACAGAGCAAAAGAGTGCTCAACAAGGACAAGGTCAGAAAGGAAATAAAGATATGCAAAAGAAGAAAATCTTGCAGCTTTATACAATGAATGAATACAGGTATCTAATTACTGAGGGATTAGAGCTAATAATTTTGTATTATATACTGCAGTATTGCTAAGAGGCAGATCTTAGGTATTGCTATAATATACATACAATATCTTAAGTATGGAAGGTAATGGATATGTTAGTCTACTTACTTGCCCTAGTCATTTCATTGTGAATAGATATATCAAAACATCCTAGTGTATATCTTAAAATCTTAAAAGCCCTAAAAGTGCATTCCAGAACAACAGCCAGCCAGGGACTAAATCGATTAAAGAAAAATGTTATTAGTAGTTCATAGAGAAACAAATGGAATTTCATACTGAAAGTAGCAAGGTTTCTTAGAGGATAAAACCACTGGAGGATATAACCTGATTCTAACAGTAGCATTTTTGTCCATAGTAGAAAACCATGAAACCTTTTTTGAAACATCTAGCTTGGCTGAATTGAGACACACACAAACAAACACATATGCCTATGAGCTCAACAAATGGTCATAGCCCAGCAGCTTATTTTGAAAATCGATTAAACTGCCAAAGGATATGATGAAAATGAAAAGAAGAATTAAATATGACATTCTTCTTCATGCTTTCAGTTGTACTTACGCACTACTTAGGGAAATCTGACTGAGCAAATGACCCTGGTAGTAAGCTTACTAAACTCAATTCTTCTCTTATGGTCCAGTTTTATAAAATCGACTCCAAGCTAATATTCTCTAAATTTATGCAAACTGCTCTTAATTTTTAAATAGCTCTTCTATACTTCATTCAATATTTTACCATAACTCTTGGCTCCAGAAATTCCAGGTTTCAACACCTGACTTACCAATTGCATGCTATAAAAGTATGAACAAGATGTTTATACTAAGCATTTACTCTTTCATAAATTAGAGAAGTTGCACCAAATTTCACCATAGAACATAATGCACTGTAGAGGTAATTTATTGGTAGTATACAATACATCAATTAATGTATTGGCATATATGGCGCTGAGACAAATTTCTACCAAGTTATTATTGTTTTAAACTGAAAGCTGCATACTAAAGCTATGGATTTTGATTCTGCATAATTGTATAGCTCTGATTATTGTGTATATTACATCTGTTGCTCAACACCTACAACTAAAAATCAAGAGTCTATGGCCATGGTTAGTTGTAGCTAGCTTCCCCATTTAAACATGGCCATAGGAAAACAATGGCTGTTTCTGCACTTCATGTGTGAAATGAAGAAAGGTGGAATATCAAAAAGAAATTCTATCTGGACCAGCCAGATAGTTCAGAGGACTAGACCATGGCTGCTGGGGTTCCATTTCCGGAGTGCCTGGCCCTCCAGGGTGAGCTGAGATGACCACTGAGACTGAGCATGGTGGTGTGCACCTGTAATTCCAGAGCTTGGAAGGCTGAAAACAGGAGAATCACTATGAGTCCAATCTGTGTAATGAGACTTTGTAGACCCTGTAATAAATACATTAAAAAATATTTCAGCACCAGAAAAATACCATCTATTTTTCACTGTGTTAGCCTTTTCCATCAAAAAGCCACTTGCTTTGTTATTCAATTTTTGTTTAACACAAATAACATATAGTGTTCTGTACTGAATACAGGAACTATTTTAGAATAATCTACATAGATATTCAGTACCTTCTGATCTTCTCCATGAGAAAGGCAAATTCAACAATGTGTGAAAGATATACAATGTCATTTGGAAATTTATCTGAGTACGAGTTGCTTTACAAGTTTTTTATCCACATAGACACCACTGAGTCCAGCACAATACAAATTGTTATTAACATAAAATGGATTTGACCGTGTAAGATGAATATGGAGCCAACCAAAGGTGTACTGATTAATGCTGCTTGCATGGAGCACATCTCTCACTCTGAAATGAGATGAAGATATTATCCCTGGGAAATGATCAACTAACCTTCTGATTAAGGATAAAAGTGTTATTTTTATATCAGTTCAGTTTTATAGTTCTAGTAAAGACTATCAAGTTTTACTCGTGATATTTTTAAAACTATTTAATATTCCCAATACTGTTCTACATTAGTGCCATAGTTTTACTAGGAATTGAAGTGGGGCTCAGAGGAGCATAATTTCCAGTGATTTACTTCACAGACCTTTGTGGCCTCACTTTATTACCACTTCTATGTTTTGGCTACATTATGCTACAAGGCTCACAGCAGATTCCAAGTCTTCTTACAAAGACCCTGCGTCTATGTTTACTATGCTGTAATTCACAGTATCTCAATAGTTTATGTGCCCTTGTGGTTTGAGTGACAATGTAAAAGTTCCAAAGATATTTGAGAAAGTAATTGTTGTTATTATACTGGAAAATAGTATTTGAATGCATAGACACCATTATATGCTTAAGATAACTTTATGAACAGAATATATTTACTGGGGGAAAGAAAGCTCCTGTCTGAGAGAGGGATAGGAGGGGGGCCCAAGTGGGTTGTCACCCCCCTTTTTTCTTCTTTTTTCACTTAAAATAATTTTAAAATAGATTCACAATGCCTTATCCACATTTCCCACTCCACAAAATTCTAAAACCTGAAGGGTTTTCTTTTGTAAGTTTAATTCCAATGCCTACTGAACAATTAAATCTGACTAAAGTGGAAGTAAATCTACTTATACCCTTAATTTTTCACTTAGTACGAAGATTGATGTTTTATTGCAAATATAATAATGTAATTAGGAAACATTTCCTTTTGCTAAGAATTACATAATAAGAGATTTGTAATATATTAAAATAATTATATAGGATATACACAAAGAATACTAGATCGGTACAGCTGCCATAATCAAATACCACACAGACTGGATGGTTTGAGGAACAAACTTCACTTTCTCACTGTTCTGGGGACTACTAGGCCAAGACTGGGCTACTGAGAGGACCGACTTCTTCCGAGGCCTTTTGGTTCACAGATTCCCACCTTCTCCTCACACTCTACTGTGGTCCTAGCTCTGTGCATGTGCAATCCTGGTGTCCATGTGATCTGACCTCATCTCCTGTTGAGGACCCTTCTTGCAGAATTGAGGCCTACTTTAACAGTCATATTTTAACTTAATGATCTATTTTGTAAAGCCTCTTTAATCACTTCATTTCTAAATACAGTAACATCCTGATAGACAGGAGTACCCTATGATGGTGTGGTACCTAAATTGAAGTAATTTAAGACGTAATTTTAAATTTCAACATGTGACTTTTGAGAGAACATAACTTACCACATAATAACATGTAAGTGTTGGTTACATTGTCACACACACACACACACACACACACACACGTGTGCACACTCTCACACATACGCATATGCACAAAACTACCAAAACCATGGGAGACCCTTGTACCACCTTCTAGTCCCTACAACTGAATCATCAAGAGTGATCTACCCTGAATTATCATAGATTTAATATTTTTCTGTTTCTAATATATATTATTGAAGTAATACATTATATATATTTGTCTTAATTCAACAAGTTTTACCTATTACTTAGAGTTATAGGTAATCCATCAAAATTATGTATAAATTCAGTGTGCTGATATATCAATTTGTGTACTTAATTAACATTACAGGTCATTTTGATAGTTTTCAGTGTTAAGATATTAAAAATTATTGTGAAATTAACTTGCTTTTACATGTATTTTAAAGAACATTGGTACAGCTTAAAAATATTGGTCATAGTGTATGTATGTCCTGCTTAGCAAATATGCTATATTGTACTCAAAAGTGGCTAGACTATTTGAAAAAATATTACCGTTTTTGTTATTTTTCTTTAGAAAGAATTAAAATTATTATTCTTCCAAATATTCACTAAAAGAGCATTGTCTAGTTTTTTCCAATTTATTCTTGTGTTAATATAAGTAGTGTCTCATAATAAATTCAAATTTGCTTTGGCCTGATGATTAATGATCTTAAATCACTTTTGTGTGTTTATAGGAAATTTGAATATCCTATTTCTGTAATCTTCTGATTTCTTTGTTTCTATATTGACTACTCTTTAAACACAGAGTTCTAAGTTGGAGATATGTTTATTGTAAATACATTTCATTCCTCTGCGAATTCCTTTTGGGTCTTGTTTAATAAACAATGTTGTCACTTCTACTGATGCCTCATTTATATGGTTACTTGATACTGAGTATTTAGTACATTTTAAACTTAATAATGAAAGACAACCTAATCTCTTTACCAATAATCTATTTTCTGTTTTCATTTTGTTTTGTTTTCTTTTGGTGTCAGAAATTAAACTCGGGGCCTTGCACTCGCCAGGTAAGTGCTATACCAATGAGCTATATCCCTGACCCAAGACTACCTAATATCAAAGATCAGTGGATGTAATATCCCAATTTAATTCATGTGAGATCCATTGTAATTCTTCTCAAACTCTCAGCTGGCATTTTTTTGTGTGTGTGAAAAATGGACAAGCTATTTGTAAAACTCATTTGAAATTACAAAGAAAGAAAAACAACTAAAACAAATTTAAAGAAAGAACCAACTTGAAGGAAGAACACAGCATTACCTCCTATTACTGCAGTGACTGCACAGACCCAGTGCCAGGAACATAGACATTTTAATCAAACAGAAAAAATGATGGTTACAGGAAATCTGCACTTTTGTGGGCCACTGATGTTTAACTCAGCCCTCAAGATAATGATGAACTGAAGAGTCATTTCAATAGCTGGTACTGTGAAAATTAATATATGCATGAAAATAATTTGACCATACCTTACACAACAAAAAAAATCATTAAATTCATAAATCACAGATATAAATTGAGTAAAATTCTTCAAAATAAACAGGAATTATAAAATGCAGTTTGGGAATGATTTCTTAAGTATGATGCCCCAATCTTTTTTAAAAAAGATTTGTAAGTTTAAGATAAATGTCATCAAAATTAAAATTATTGTACCTCAAAGACAATCATTACAAAATGAAATGACAATTCAGATAAGGGAGAAAATACATATAAATCAAAGGTCTATTATTGGCCTATATTTATAATATAAAAAATATTTTAAAACTCAATGATAAATGAAAAATAACTCACTTTAAAATGGACAAAGAGTTTGAATAGATATTTCCTCAAAGCAGAACTATGAAAGGTAATAAACAGAAAACAATATGTTGAATTATCCTATTAGAGAAATGCAAATGAAAACCACAACATTGTACTCCTCAACATCCAATAGAATAGCTGCAATTACAGAGAACGACAGCAACAAGGATTGGTAAGGACAGGGAGAATTAAAAGCCTCATACATAGTTGATGGGAATATAAAATTATACAGCCACTTTATAAAAAGCTGTCTGAGTCTTCAACATGAAATGAAATTATAGTGTGATGCAGCAACTTTACTCAGTAGAAACTTTCACCAAAAAGTTGTACATGGGGCCAGTGAGATAACTCAGCGGACAAAGTGCCTGCTTAGGCAAGCTTAGGGACAAGGGTTTGATCCCTGGTCCCACATGCAGTGCCAGCCCTGTCATCAGGCACGCTGAGCTGGGGACAGAGCCTGGGTGTGGTGGCACACACCTGTAATCCCAGCACTGGGGAGGCTGAAAATAGGATCACTAGAAGTACGAGCTGCATGGTGAGACCTGTACCAAATACATTAAAAAAAATTGTACATGAATGTTCATATCAGTGTAATTCTTGAAAGCCAAAAAGTAGTACATCCACACAATGGGATATCTTTTTCCAAGACAAGTCTTGATGAACTAGTGAATTTCTGAAATATGCTACATGGTGAAATAATCTGAAAAAGTATCTAAGTAAATAGGAAAAGGTCACATACTGTTAATATTATATAATTCAAATTAGGCAGTCTAAGGAGAAATGAAGTAGATACAGTCAAAAAAGTTAGTATAATAAAATTACAGCAGAAGAAAGGAGGCACCCAGTGCTGCTCAGAGTTGATTCGGGGTGAGTTAATATGCACAGTGAGGAGTTATTACTACCTAATATGAGTTTTCTTTTTGATGTGATGAAAATGTCCTAAAATTGGATTAAGATGAGTGTCTGCATTTTAAATATAGTAACAGTTTTTGAATCATGTACTTTCAATCATAGAATTTACATTGTGAAAATTGTGTCTCAAGAAATCTGCTAAAGGGGCCAGGGAGATAGTGCAGTAGAATAAGTGCTTCCCTGGCAAACCCAAGAGCCTGAGTTCAATCCCCAGTTCCACCAAAAAAAAGGAAAGAAAAAAGAAAGAAATCTGCTAAAATTGGTGACTATTCTCATATTTCATCAGGATTTCTCTGAATACTGATGTTCTTATCAAATTTCTAAAATAGTGACTATAAGCCAACTCTTAAAAGACAAAAATATTTCATATCAATTACATTGATATTTGCAGGGGTAGATAGAGCCAAGCACTTAAAAATATGCCAAAAATATTTAAAATACACCATAAAGGAAAAATAAGATATCCTGCTAGATAATCTCAAGTCAAAAAATTATCTCATTTAAATATTAACATCTCTGATCAGACAACTCATCCAATTATTCATTTTACTGGCAAATAACTTTTCTCATTCGTAAGTAAATAAATCATCTCCAGGAAATGCCACAATAATCTGTGCCACAACAGATATTTGATATCAGATTGTAAATTATTTGCTTTCTAGAAGTATTGCATTATTCTATCCCAATTTATTGTTGCCAAGGCAAAGAGGCATTGTATAATAGTGAGAAGTGTTTCAAATAATTGTTCAACCAAATGATTGATTAATGATTAAATGTCATGTACTGTAATACATATATATATATACAATCATATAAATGTGTTTATTTGTATATGCAGAGAAGTGAATCTTTTAGAGCATTTTCACATCTATGGTGCCAGTATGAAGACTAGTTTCCTAAGATTACATATACAATGGAGCAAAGAGCCAGTTTTATAGCTTATATTCATTGCCTCCAAGTCGTGTTATAATTATTTTGGCTTCGTTGCCTCCTTCCTTTACTTTTGAAATAGTAAAACTGATGAATGGCCCAGAATATATTTATATTTAACTTGACAATGAGCAAGTAAGAAGACTTCAAAATGTACACATGTAATCTATTGAATTTATTCACGGAGCGACTAATGCAAGTGCACTGGGAAAAACCCAAGACATTTTATTTCCTATTACATTACCTTTCCCCAAAAACTGTACTTTTCAAAATTTTAATATGATTTAATCTTTGTAATTTTAAATTTTTCTAATGATTTCAATTGTTCATGCATATTTTCCTGTTTCTCCAAGAAATACCTCTTTTAGAATCAGTATATGAAGTAAGTGAATGATAGTGTGAGACAGGCAACTCAGAAGAAATGCAAGTGTCTAAAACAAAATGAAGAAAAATGGGGCCAAGGAGATAGCTCAATAGAATAAGCACTTCCCTGGCAAGCACAAGGGTCTGAATTCAATTCCCAGTTGTGAAAAGAAAGAAAAAAGGAAGGAAGGAAGGAAGGAAGGAAGGAAGGAAGGAAGGAAGGAAGGAAGGAAGGAAGGAAGGAAGGAAAAGAAATTCAAGCTTCTGAATGTAATATAGATAATTTTACTATGACATATATATCAAATTAGAATAGAAGGTAGTAGTATGCTAATTCTGACGGATAAAACCTAGCATGGCAAGTTTACAACTATTGTCTTCAATGAACAAGGTCTATAAAAATTCATTTGAATTGATTACCAGATTATAAATGTGAATAACTCCCTGATTTAAAGAGTCATGATTGGCTGTCTTTGGCAGCGCACATACTGAAGAGCCAGGATGAAACCATGCAACTGAATACCAAGAATAGATATTCAGGCAAAGTTTCTTCTAGGAACAAGAACGATCTCAATTTTTTAAACTAAGATTTTAATAAAGCAAGTGCATTAATATCCTCTACATATGAAAAAAGCTCATGACAATGATTGTGCTTGTTATTTCACTATTTACTCTCAGTTCATTGTTTCTTTTCACATTTTGTTCTGTTAGAAATGGGACTAGATTCTTCAAATTACCTTTGCTAGAATCCTGTGCCAAAGAATTCTGATTGGACTTTGCAATAGAAATACAACCAAACATTTAGAGGATATGAAAAAGAGAAATATTTAGCACTTTCTCTGTTTCTCTTCCAGGTTTCTAGTTCCTATCAGGCGGTCTCTAGCTTATTATTCATTCCTAGTCACACTGCTCACACTATTTTTCTCTCTTGTTCCTGTGACTCTAAATGTGCTGATGGTCTTCAGTTTTGCCTTAATTTGAATGAATCACTCTTCCTTGTTTAGTTATTCCATTCTTGTGGAATTGTCTCCCTATATATAACTAGCTCAAAGGAGCACTGTTTTTCTTTTTAAACCTGTATAAATACAGTCAAGACTAGTAATGGTTGTATAAAATATAATTTGAGTCTGAGATTTAAGAATTGAGTTGATCTCTGCTTGGAACTTGATCACAATAACTATGTTGTTAAAGGAATATATGAAGTTAATAACATATAGCATGCAGATTCATAGGGAATGTTATCACCTTTGATTGTTCAAGAAAAATTACATCAACTCAAGGAAAACTATGAGTATCAAGTATTTGTTCATTGCTTTTCTCCATTGCATAGAGCTAAAAAACATAAAGATAGACATACTCTTCTAAATTTTCCCATACTATTAAAATGCAATTCTACAATAAATAATACATGCTTTTTTGCCATGCTGGAAATTGATCACACTCTCTCTCTCATATGCTAGGAAGTGGTCTAGTACCTCTGAGCTATATCAACACCCACTAGTGTACACCTTGAATCAGTAATCAACGTATCAGGGATTAACAAGCTAGTTGATACATTAAATCTAGCCCAAATGTAAGTCTTAGTAATTTAAGTTTCATTGTAAATTTTTACATATTTCCTCTCGTTGTTGGGCTTTATTTTAAGTAAAATGAGTGATTACAAAAAAAGAACATATTTACAAAACATACATGTCCTTGCAGAATACTCTCCCTTGAAATATATAATCTCATTTCAGAACAATGGAAATACATAAGACAAGAATGTAGGAAGGTCTTCTCTCCTTAGTATACATATCAACATGATCATGGTATTTTATGATTTGGATTGCAGCAACCTAGAGCTAGTCTAGGTTAGAAGTTTGAGTTTTAAAAGAGAGAATGTTGGTAAAATATTTTAATTTATTACTGAAATTATTTCTCAGCTGGTTTTGATTCCTCCCACCATTTTATGAACAAAGTAAGAAGGGTTTGCTTCCTGCTCCAGTGAAAATGATCCCCAAAGCAGAAAGAATATTGTATTGTTATACGAAGACAGCATGGAGAAATTTGTCTACAACTCATGAAATTCCCTGGCCACCTCTTTAATAAATTCATGTTCAGTAATAGGTGTGAACAAAAGAACTCAGAAACCTAATAAAAATGGGAGTCCAGGGAGTTAGATATTTCAGAAATGGTTTCTTTTATTCAACCAAGCCAATGTTCTGGGTCATTCTGTCAGTACCAGATGCTGAATGTAATTATGGTGATCATGACCAACAAGAGTAAGCTGGAATGAGTGGTGGAAGAAAGCAATGTTAAATCTCAACTGTGATCCCAGTTTGCTTATTGTTACAGAATCTAAGTCTGTAGCAGCTACGTAGATAATGGTTAGACAGACTTTCCCCTCTAGTTTTCTTTTGTTCTTTTTTTCAATGTTTGATGTAACTATTGTCCGAAACTATCAGAAAGAGCCATACTTCGACCTAAAAGAAAATAGCACGTTCAATTTTCAGTTCTCTCGATGGATGGAAGAAGAATACAAAGTGAGTGTTAAAATAGAGTTACAACATCTTTAGATATTTGATTAAAAAGTCATCGTGGAAACACAATTTATTACTTTATTTTTATGTGACTGCTACATTTAGAGAAAAGAAAGGATACTGAGGTTTCAACGGTTCTTATTTCCTTTCCATGAAGATTCTGTTCTGTACTGCAGTGGGTTATTTTCTGAAGACTTATTTCTCAGGTGCTTGCCAGTGCTCTAGACATTGCCTGTTGTAGTAATGGTACTCAAAGAAAAACATTAAAATAGGTCATACAATATATAGATTTTGTAAATAATAGTTACCCAAAGAGTCAAATGCAGAAAAGTGCAAGAAATCCATTTTCACACTAGCAACCCAAAAAATCCAACTGAGGGCCTGGGTCCCATAGAAATATACTCCATGAGTCCAGGTGAAGACCTAGAGCTCATGGAAATGCTGCATGGGAAGCACTGGGAAGGTCCAAAGATCAGTGTTGGAAGCTAGAAATTCTGTGCCAGTGGGTTGAAAAATCTGTGATATCAGGCTGAGGGATCTGCACTGGTGATGTTCAAGGTAAGGACCAGGGCTCTCCCTAAAAGTACCACAGCCATCCTCAGTGATAGCAAGGCCTTGAGCTCCTGCAATGATGAGGACAGCAGAATTCATATCAAGGTAGTCAAAATGACTGACTTCCCCAGAAGAATCAACAGCACACAGTCTTCCTCTCCAGTTCTCCTTTTATTCTATTGGCAGCAGTCCTCACGTGGGCCTTCCACATCCAGCACCAGCTGGGTGCTAAACATTGAACAGCAGTTGTCAATCCACCACATTGCCATGGAAAGAACTACAGAAAAATAAAAATTAGTTTTCAAAGTTTCTTCACAATAGTCTTCCTTTAAGGATTCCAATCACACTATAGCTCTGGTGCCTAGTGAGTGCACTCCAGGCCCTGGCTGGTCATCAGAATTCCACTTTGGGTTCTCCGAAACCCAAATAGTGAAATAATGTGAAATTATAAAGTGAACTGAAACATTGAACTATATTTTCATAAAATTTGAGAGTCCTGATACCTAAACTATCTTTTTAATTCTTCCCACCCTAGTTATAAATAGCTTCCAATATTACATTATTTCTGACCCTTGATATGAACTTTCTTTCCCTGCCTGGATCTGACTATAAAAATAATATCAATTGTATCAGAAAGACAAATACAGGAATATTTTACTTATCTGTTTTTATTATTATTTATTGTTGGCTGGCTCAGCCCTCCCTGAAGGTGGGGCTGGCATGGCATGTGGTGCAAGGAATTGAACCACTGTCCCCTGCACCTGCCTAAGCTTGCCTAAGTAAGCACGTTAGACCACTGAGCTGTCTCACCAGCCCCCAATACAAGAAAATTTTAGTACATGAACTCATTAGTACATTCCTTCAGTTTTCTATATTATATTAATAATATAAGATTTTCTGTAATTTTTCTAGGTAACTATATATTCTCCAAAATTTGAAACTAGTTTTTTATGAATGTTTCAAGTATTCATAACTATTTTGGCAACAAGTAGTCATTCAAGTTATGTTTACCAAATTTTTAAATATTTCAATGCTTATTGGATAAATAGGCAAAGCCATTTTATTGTATTTTATTTTTATTTATTTCCCCATAAAATTGCTTTTTGACTCTACTCCTAACATTTCCTAATGCCCATTATTTTGAGTAAATCAGCCTTAGATCTAATATATTCCTCATTCTCCTTAAGATTGTCATATTTTTCTACTAAAATCTTTCCATATCTCCCTCCCTTTCCTTTCTTTCTACTCCTTAACATCACCACATTATGCCTTATGTAGAAACATGGACATGTTCTTTCATTTAGAAGTATCCAAAACCAGTTTTCACAGTTGTGTACAACAGTTGTCTACAACTTTTCTATATTTTATAAAAGTATTTTATGTTTGATGTTCCTAAGGGAATTGGAGTACATTAGAGCCATCAGGCTATTTACCATTATTGTTCCAGTAAACAGCTTAGTAATTGATACATAGGCAGTTACCCAATGGAGATATCTATATTGAATTGGAATGAATGACTTTGATGTCTGTTCTTATCTAACAATGACATTCTTCCCAAATAAATGAATTCTTACAAAATTGAATCAATTTAGTTGTCACTTACATATTGATAAATACAAGTCATAATGATGCATTATTCACACATTTTCAGAGAATACTTCTCTCAAAAGTAAGTACTATTTGTAATTTTTTTATTCAGTATGAAAACTTCTAAAATTGTGTTTTTTTTAGTTATGTCTTTTTATATATTGTTTTTACTTACCATGTGACTAAACTGCACACAGTTTAAAATTACATAATTCTTTCTGGAAACTGAAATTATTACTATAAATATAATCCTATGTATCCTATTAACTTTAATTATAATTTGTAGCATGAAGATTAGCAAACAAGGAAGGTAAAAGATTTTAAGTGGCGTGTGTGATCATAGATCTTTATCATTTTTCATGGTTCTTATTTATATTCTGGTAGATTTAGATTTATATATCTATAAAATTGTGAAAGAAGAAATGATTCATTCATCAATTCTGTTCCCATAAGATGTACTTCTTTAGGGCTCATGGTTTGTTTATGTCTGCACTTTACTCATCACATGCCCTTATATAAAATAAGTTGTGTGGTATGCTTCATCTCTGTATCCTCACACTTCAATTTCTCTGATGGCATAGAGAACCATATTGTACAATGAGGGCAAACTACTTTGTAACTGGAAGAGCAACATGATTGCGTTACTTGTTTGGACAATAAAATCTCAGAGAATATTTTGTTCATTCATGGATAAAAAGAGATCTTAAGAAACACTATGTAAGTTCCAATCTATCTTTTTCTCTGTCAGAGTAAGCAGAAGTACTAAAGATATTCTCTAAATATGACATCATCAAATATCAGGTTATGTTAAATACATAGCTCAGAGTAAAACCTCTGAAATAAGAGGATGTACCCTGCTTTTCTCATCAAGTACTTGTTTTGATCTGCTTTCTCATGATCACCTAATGTTCTGATAATTCAGGGCCCTCACCCTCATTCCAAGACTCACTTCCTTTTGGCCCCAAGCCAGGGCCAAAACCACAAAACAACTCTACCTGTCTGTAACTGGGCAAAAAAAACTGTAGAAACTGCTTTTGTTAACATCAAAGGTCCTCTACAGACCAGGTAGCCCTGCCCAGATTAGCTCTCCCTTGGCTGTTCTAGATGGAAAACACCACCCCCTAAAAAGCCTATAAAACAGCCTTTCGTTCAGGGCTCTCTTGTTCCACTAGATAGATAGCCTGCTTGCTCTTGCCTCCAATAAATCTTCTCATGTCAGAATGCCTGGTCTAGTTGATTGCTGGTGTTCAAACCTAACATTTGGTACTGAAAACCCAAGAAGGATGCCAAGGCCTCTGCTTGTCCCTCCAAACCAGGTCCTTGTTCTGGTCTACCACCAGCCTCACTGAGAGGACTGTGAGCCTCCAGCCTCTCATTCATGCAGACCTAAAGGCCCTCAACACATTAAACTATGAATAACCCTCTTTCATCCATCTTAACATAGAAGCCTCTCCCATTGTCCAACTTGTTGGGGCATGGGTGGGGAGATGAAGGGGGCCATTTTCCCCTTGGAACTCTGAACTTCTCAGCTGCCTCTCCAACTTAGGCTCAGAGTAGATCACTTTCTGTACTTTTATTTACTCTTTCCTTCTCTAGGCATCTTGAGGTTAAATATTCCCAGAGGACTTGTTCCCAGCTTCATGCTTCTTAGCCTCACACCCTCATCTTGCAAGTCATATGGACACACTAAGCTGCTCTGCCCCTCTTCCCAGACTGGAGATGCCTGGTTAGGGGCATTGGTCTCTTATCCTTTTGGGATTCACCTCAAATTTGTCTTTATACTCCTGTCTGTCTCTGTCACTCTCATCTGTATTCTTGGCCACTATTAGTAACACCAGTCCGTTTCTTTTGTCCACACCTTTCTTGTCTCAAATAAGCCCTCAAGAGACATCTCAGACTGTCCAAGGTCAAACCCAAATACACTTTTCTCTGTCAGACTGCCTGGCCACAATAGAAGTTCATGAATGGGACTCTCTGACCCTCCCAAGGGAACTCTTGGTTATGACACCCTTGTTGATTTAGATAGCTTTTATTGCCTCAATGGGAAATGATCTGAGGTTCTTCATGACCTTGCTTTCTTTTCTCTCCACAATCTCCTGAGTTCTGCATGCCAGGTAGTCTCCAACAGATTCTGTTAGCAAAGATTCCCACCAGACCCCTGTCTGACCCTTCCCCCTCACACCCCTTCCTTCCCAAATTCCCCTACACCCCACCCCTCAGAGCCATCACTGGGGCTGCCACCCCCTGCTGCAACTGCCACCCCCTGGAGCTACCACCATCTGAACTGCTGCAACAGCTTCTCCTACGACAGATGCTACTCCACTTTCTGAACTTTCAACTTTCAGGGACTGAAGACATACCTTTCTCTTTGCTCCCTCTCCCCCACTTTTCACTCATCTGCCTTTGCCAGGGTACAGCATTCCTTACATTCCCAACTGCTCTTAATTTGCACCCAAAGTTCCCTTTTCCTTCAAGTTTCTCAATTTGGGACAAGGTACAAGCCAACAACAACTAATACCACATTGTTCCCTGGCTGGATGTATTCCCTCCATCTGCAATGCGGTGCTCAAGGACAACAGCCCACAAAATGCGGGCCCTTATCTCTCCTAATCTCCCAGTCAAGCCTGCTGCTCACCTCCTTTTCCCCTCACTTTCCCCCACCTCGGTCACTTCAGCAGGCACTCCTTAGACACATAGGCAGTGGTGTCCTTTTGCAGCCACGAAAGAGAGATTCTGAGTCATAGCTTCCTACTCCTCCCTTAGAATGCCCTTCTTGCCATCCTGCAAGTCTAGGACTTCTGAGTTGTCAGTGCTCCTCTATTGTGATGTGCCTAATCCTTGTACTCTGCTCAGCTGGCTTGCTCCTACTCAAACTGGGTAACTATAAATAAGGTTTTCACATTTTTCCAATTCTTACAGGAGATCTGCTAATTGATCTACAAAGTTCTGACTAGTCTCTCACAATTACAAACTTAAAAGGTCATCATAATTTAACCCAGCCAGAAATATACTTGAACGCACTCAGATTTTGTAAAGACATTTATGTGTGTCCCTTGTATGTGTTTATATGTTGTTCCATCAACAGCTGTTCCTCTTTTTATTTGAGCCTTAAAATATAGACTTAAAAGTGTGCTTTCTCCTGAGTTACCTGCTGCTCTAAATGATATCAAAATTAGTTTATAATTCAACAAAAATCATTAAAATGGGGAGAAATTGCTGGACTCTTGATTGGTGGATAGAGGGGTGTTAAACCTTTATTCATCAGTAAATTTGCCCAATAATCTGCTTGGAAGACACCCCAAATAATTTGATTATTGGTTGAAAAACAAAATTTAAAAAAATAAGGTTTCCTCATAACAGTTGCTATTGAGACATTAAATGTATATAAGCCTTTCTCTCATGCTCCAGATATTTATAATAGGTTCATGTGAAGCCAACATGAGGTCATCAGTCAAATGACAATTATCTAACAAACATTTTTGTGATATATATCCTGCGCATGTGCCACTACATTTATAGATGCTTAAACAAAATGAGGATTTCATCATCTGTTACTACTGTTATGCAACACTACTCTGTATGACTGTTAATGTCAAATTTCTCTGAAAAAGTATAACTATTGTCTATTAACACTCTACTAAAGTTTAACTGCTAAATTGTCCATAGTTGATAAGAAATATCAGTTCTCTGGTCATACTTTATATTTCATGGTGGTTGATACACAATAAAATTCTAATGATCAACTATATTACTCCAAACTAAGTATACTAATGTAAACCCAGATTCTCCTGAAAAAACAACTGTCACTTATTTCTCTTTCATATCCTGATCTACTCCTGACATTCACACCAAGTTAAAAAGACAGATATCAGCCCTCAAACCCCACAAGGAAAATTATTTAATCTGACTTTCCACATCTCCAAGAGTAAATAAAAATTTAAGTATACACAAGTGCCAACTTTTGATTGTGACACTCAGGGCTTCCATCAAAGTAGAATCTTAAGAAGATAATGCTGAGCCTAAATAATGCTGCTACCCCAACCCTTCCTGGACAGAGTCAAGTGCAGTGAAGGACACTGGCCATGAACATGCCCCAACCTATAACCAACGTTGGGACCTGGTTCAATCTATGAGCCCGAGGATCCTTGGAAATGTGACTGCCCTGTCTACCAGGGAGTGAGTGAGTTATCCAATTCCCTGCTCTTGCATGAAAACTAGCTAAAGATAAATCCATCAATACTTGACCTGCTTGTTCTTATCACTAAAGAAGAACAATAGAGCCTGGGATCCATGGCCCACACTGAAGTATCTTTGTCAGAGTCCCAAGTCTTGCTGGACATCTCAGGTAAAAAATCATTTTCTTCCTGACAAGAACATCACACATAGTGCTGTTCCTGAGTTCTAAAGTTGTTATATTAGATGTACAATCTCTATAGTGAATGTTGATAATAGACCTACATGATGCCTTCAGACAGGCCCATTCCCTACTGACTCCACTGTTCTTTAATCATAAGTTCCTTGTAAACCCAACCTACTCCATACCTCTCATGGGGAGAGTTCTCATTCATAAGTTCCATGTTTCTCTAATTTCTCTCCCCATGGGGCTCACCCTATAAACCTAACCTCAGTGCAGAGCCAGAACCTCCTTCTTCCCTTGTCTACCACCTACTCTGAGACACTTCTAGTCTCATGCTATAATGTTATTCCTATACTAGTGTGCCTCAGAGATCCCCTGACAGTTCCTTGCATTCCCCAATACCCAATAGCCCCCAAACATCACAGGGGACTCAAGCCCATCATATACCATATCCTTACTTCTCCCCTTCTATATAATATTCCATGACCACATTCACCTCAAAGACTCCCTTACCTCCATCCAGACCACCAACCTCATCAAGTGTTGGCTGTGCATGTCCACCCTGAGGCCTGACCTCAGGGGCACTCTGGCCATTCCCAACAACACACGTGCCTTCCCCTCTTCCCCAAAAATCCTTTAGAAACTCCACTAATCTAACTGTCCTCCCTAATACCAAACTCACTTCATTCAACACACTTCAGTCTCCTTGCCTTCACTTATACCTCCAGTACACTCCAGCAACTCTACTGTTGATCTTCTAAAACATCTCCAAAAGTCTGCTTCCTTGAAAATAAGAACACATTTTTTTTTCGCAATCAAATTATTCTCAAGTCCTACCTTATAGACTATAATGCAGAACAAAATTTGGAGTGAGGAATGAAAAAATAATTGATTTGGCTGTGTGTGTGTGCGAAATGCTAATTTCAGCATATAAATAGACTCAGAATATCAACATGCCTGTTTCTTAAGTAAACAGATGCCTGTTTATCCCATAGGATAAAATGGGCCACCCATGTGGCTATCCTGGTAGGCATGGCTTCTAGGGGGAACCCTGGAAGCTACGATTTGGGACCTCCCAAGGAGGCTCCCTTGGATGGATGGGCAAGGTATATGCAATTCCATCTTCCTTTGACTTACTTCCCTTCTAGGACCCCACACAGGGCTTGCTATTATGCTCATTATAGGCCCCTGATTTATTTCCCTCACCCACAATACTGTCACCAGATTAACAACTCAAATGTTAACCAAATGCTTCTCTCAGACTACTCCTACCAAGCTCCATCCCAATAAGACCCAACAGAAGACTACTCTACACCTGCCTCTGACTTCTACTGATTCCCACACTCAGCCCCGTCACTACCCCAACCAGCTGGAAGTAGCCAGATGACTTTGTCAACCTCTTTCCTAACAGAGTCCAAAATGATAAGTCAGGGCTCTCACCCTCACCCCAAGGCTCACTTCCTTTGACCCCTGAACTGGAGCCCAAACTGCAAAACAACTCTGCATAACTTTGACCTGGGTAGAAACCACAGAAACTCTCCTTTTTGTCAACATTGAAAGTCCTTCACAGACCAGGAAGCCCTGCTCAGGTTAGCTCTCCCTCGGCTGTTCCAGCTGGCAAATACCTTCTCCTAAAAGCCCCTGTAACATCCCCTGTCCTCTTTTGTTCCGGATTGTCTTGGTCCACAAGACAGCCAGCTTATTTGCTCTTACTCCCAATAAGCCTTCCTTTTGGGTCAGAATGCCTAGTCTGGCCAATTGTGTGGGTTCATACCTAACAGTTCCCTGATCCTTCCACAAAACAGGCCATCTCTGTGATTCCATGAAGAATAAACTGAGCACACTAAAAATCTAATTGTCAGTCAGGAGAATTTTTGTTATTACAGTTAACAATTTCTGACTTCCTCTATTGTTGATCTTCTAAAACATCTCCAAAAGTCTGCTTCCTTGAAAATAAAAACACATTTTTTTCAGAATCAAATTATTCTCAAGTCCTACCTTATAAACTATAGTACAGAATAAAATTTGGAGTGAGAAATGAAAAATAATTGGTTTGGTTGTGTGTGTGTGTGTGTGTGTGAGAAATGCTATGCAACAGTGAAAATATACATGTATAATGAGATAGAATCTTTAGGATTCTGGTCAAATTGATTCTATGAATCACATAATACTATTAAATTTTATTAGTTTAATTAGGTAATGCATTCAAAGATAACGAATTTAAACACTATGTTTTAAGATGATGGGATGTGTTATTAATTCCAATCTAGGAAAAGGAACCTGTGAAAGGTTCTTGGCATCCTCCTCCCTCTCCATAATATGCACAAAACAAAAAGCCTGAAGGTGCTAGGGAACCTCAGGAAGGGCTGGAAACTAACAGGAAACGTAAGCTTATCCTTCTGTGAAGCCATGGCAAGGCCACATTTGCAGCACTCTGTGATGTGATTGCTGGGGAAGAAAGCTACCATGTCTGTGCAACAAGCTCAGGAAGATGCACTCAGTGCCCAGGATGACCGATCACTTCCACCTAAAGAGACCACACACTTCTCAGTCTGAGACTATGCATGTGTGAGAGCAACAGAACGCTACATGCTTTCTAGCTTGAACATCTCGAGGGAAATAATAACAATGGTACTTCACGTTAATTGAATGATGAGCTTATCAGTTTCTGTTCTGAGAGTTTTCTGATTATTTCATTAATCTTAAAAATACTGCCACTGTAGATGAGAAAATGAAGGATAGCTCAGCCAACTTAGGCAACATCATTATTTAAAAACAGCTAGGGCTTGAATTCTTATACTACACATAAAAGAATGTTTTCAAATTGAAGTGCATAACACACTTCTAGACTATTTGCTAAAAATGGCAGACTAGGCTTGTTTGCAAGCTGCTCTGTTTTATCATGTCTGAAGTGAAGTCCAGTAACAAGCATTTAACAAACACCACAGGTAGTCAGACACATGTGTCCATGACCCACAATTTAAGAAAACACCATATTTATTAGATAAGTACTTTCTTGAAATATATTCAATAGATATAACCTTTACATAACATTTTCCAAGTTCTTAAAACTCATTAACATTGCGTTTTTCTAATCCATAAAAGATATATAATATGATTTTTAATATCATTAACATTTTAAAGATTAAACATTACCTATTAAAATGTCATTCATCAAATATTTATCAATATCAATTACTATTCAAAGCAAACTCATATGGCTTAAATACAGTCATAATTAGCCTAATGTATAAAATTCCTCCTCTACCTTACACAAACTTTGAAAAAATGTAAACATTTTAATTTTTCATGGAAGTTTTATAAATTCATTATGTATTCCCATTTTCTAATGATTATAGTTTGCGCTCAAGTGTCCCCCACACAGCCTCCTGCAGTCATGGCGGCTTCTGGAGCTTACGATTGATTCTTGATCCAGTGCTGCTGCTGCAGGTGTGAGTGCTACTCCCTAGCGTAATTTGCATCACAATTTAAGGAAGAGAAAGAAGCTAGCTAGCTGCCTGAGCTGCTGTCATTACCTTTTGGCTTGCTATTTGCTGACGTCATGAACTGCTTCTCTGTGCTGTGAGCCACTCTGCCTTGGAGCCAGCCGAATATAGACTGGAATTTCCACTTACTATGAGCTAGATAAACCTTTCCTTTTTTTAATTTTGAGTGTTGTGTATTTTGTCTCAGCAATGAAAGAAGAATAACTGAGAGTTCAACTCTCAGAGTGTTTTCCTATTCTTTTGTTTCAATTATTTTTAGTTTTGGATTATTAAGTTGCTGTTATTTAAGACAACATTGTTTTCCAGTATAAAGCATCCCAGTCTGATCCAATCTACAACGGATAGCTAGATACCATTTGTGGAATTCGTATCACATACCAAACACTATATTAGTTAATCTCTCTGAATTTAATTTTCATAAGGTAAGTATCCCAAAGACTTATAGGAAATTCAAGTAATGTATGTAAGAAGAGTTCCAGAAATGTAAATGAAGCTGAAGTGTAGTTCACTACACAAGAACTATAATTCATGGTTATCACTACAGTCCCTTGGAGTTTCCAGTTTCCTCATAACCCTGCTAAACAACTTTTGCATGTAAAATGTCAGTTTTAAGATCTGTTACATTTGATAAGCAAGTAGAAAGGAGCTGATAATTCACATTCACTGGTGTTAATCCTCAAAATTCATTAAACTGAAAGGATTTATTTTTCAAAACCTTCAAGTCAAAAAGAATCATTTGAGGATATGATTATTTACACCCAGAAGTATTTACTATACATGTGTCCTCTATTCCTGTATATTAATTTAATCATTTATTTAGGGGCTGGGGAGATGGCTCAGTGGAATAAGTGCTCTCCTGGCAAACACAAGGGCCTGAGTTCAATCCCCAGTTTCGCCAAAAAAATCATTTATTTATTCAATAATTGCTTATTGGATTTTTTCAAGAAGTGTGCTTTAAAAGTAGCTCAGTATGTACTTTGAGACAGAGCAGAAAATCCCCAGCTCTTATACAGCTATAGTTCCTTGCAATGTGGTCTCCCATTCCTTTGACTTCATTGCGAGCTCCTTGCAGGCAGAGGCCAACGGACAGAACAAGACTCAGATAGAATTTTTTTCAAGCAGAGCAGTCTAAAGCATATTTGTTGAATTATTGACTGAGTAATCTTGCAGTTGATTAACTGAAATGATTAGAACATGCTCTTATTTTACCAACTTAGAAATTGCCCCAGCTCAAAAGGAAATGAACACCTCAGTATCCTCAACAGTTTTCCTTGGTACTAGCAACTCCCTTACTCATGGCATTACAGTTGCCAGTTGTCTTTTTGAAGCTGGATTCTGAGAGCTGGATTCAGTTTTCTTTTAAATACTCATATGTATAGTTATATATATCTGGTAAATAGCAGACAATAGATAACTTTCTGTTGAAATAAAGGAAAAAAGTCACAGTAATGTTACTAATTTATGATGCTCTTAAGGAAACAAATATACAGAGCTTACATATAATCAATATAAATAGAAAATAAGACAGAAGTAGAACAACTAATCTAAAATGAAAATTTAATTTTATATTTCAACTTTGTTACTATATTTCTATCAGCATAAAAATACGTAATGTCTGTAAATTTCAGTAGATGTTTTGCAGCTTAATTATTATCAGATTTTTTTCACAGCGAAAAGAGATAGTAGTTTTGTAATTAACAAGATGTGCTATTTTATGTGAAAGTAACAATATATAAATTCTTTTCTTGGATTATCAATATGCTCATATGAAAAATTGAAAAGAGTATGCTTCAGTGATTTAATCTGAGCCACACAATTAAAAGACATTAAATTTGCCCTTTACCAATTTATAGAAGTATAATTTTTTACATGTTTTCTACAATGCTTGGTGCTGCTTTTCTTAACTGTCAAAATAAATGCTATCAATTGTACCTAATCATTATATAATGAAAGTGTAACGGTTACATAAGGAAATACATAAAGTGTTGTTCCCATACAGTCTGAACTTGACAAGTTATAAATAATTCAGTGTCCCTTTTACTTTGTACAACAATACAAAGCACTCATGCACCACACCGAGGGAACACAGAAACAACTGTAAAAATATTTCCCATGCTTCTTTCAGCTTTATTCTTTTATTTAGGTAGATATCAATAACTATAATTTTTAATGGTTAATTTATTGACTGTGAATATTTTATAGCTGTTTCTCCAGGGAAACTATATTTATTTCAAATGCATGTTTCAAATATTATAAGACTCTTAAATATATAATATAGATGTGATCATATGTTTAACTTAAATGCTGGTCAGATGATTTTCCTCAAACCAAGAAAATGAAAAAAACAAAACAGAAAATAAATATTTCTGTGTATTTATTCACATTTAGTAATTTGAGCAAAAGTGTAATCAGGGCTCTGGATCCGATGCTTTTCTCACTTCTAAATATGCCAACCCATAAAAAAAAAAAAATCTGCATTTGGTTTCCCTAGCACATCTTGAATATATTTCATGTATTTTTAAATGTTGTCTTATGATCTATTTTCTCACCAACCTCCACATGCCTGCTGGAAGATGTAGAAAAGCTATTCCATATGCTTTTGTAAAATATGTTGAACAGAGAAAATTGGGCATGAAATTGTCTACTTAGAGAAAAAAATGACCAGAACAAAAGCATGCTTTTTCCATCTATAAAGGCAAATTTTATTTAGTTGGTCTTTCCAGCTTTAAATTTACAAACCCAAAATTCTGGAAATTTATAATTTAGTAAACAATTGCACATTTGCTCAATTTTACATTTACTGTGCAAAAATTTTTATAATTTATATTGTTTTGAAACCGGCTCATAGATTATCCATAACACTTTGGTTTCCCTGGTGATCAAACTCTGGTCCTCACACTTGCCAGGTAGGCAGTAAGATGAGCAAGCTATCTCCCTGGCCCTAAAACATAATTTTGTCACTGCTCATTTTGACCTGCCCTCATAAAAGTGAGTCATGTCTTAGTACTCCTCAGTTGAAGTGATGGATAAAAAACATATTTGTAAAATCTAGAATGCTCATAGAACTAGAGAGAGAGCTTACTTTCAAATATTATAACACACCTATCTTTTATACAGAAACTAGTATTTATATCACCCATATTGATTTAACATTTGTGTAGATTAAATTTTAACATTAATATAGCATAGGCTATAAGTACTAATAACAATATTAAATATTTGACATTATCTAAATTAATGCAATCATATTAATATGTGATCAAATATTTAATTATATATAAATTACCCTAACACAAAGGGATTTTACTTGACTGATATATCATTGTTTAGCTAATAGTTAGTTTCACTATAATTTTTGTTAAAGATCAGAATCTTTGCCCCTTCAATACATTTTTTTGCCTCTCCTGTTACTTGCCAATAGGGTTTCTCACATCTTGAAACTTAAACCAGGGGCAACTGAAGAGTTATGGCTAATCTATGAGCCAGTTTCAACACAATCTAAATTATAAAAAAATTTGCACATCAAAAGATTGAGAATTATATTTCTAGCTCATTACTCCAAGTGGATCCCAAATACCAGGAATTGTGAGGGGAAAGAAAAGGACAGAAGCATAGCAGAAAAGACAAAAATGAAGACATAAAATTACCAAAGTCTCACCAAGCTGTTAGCCAAGTCTAGAGGGGATAGCGGCTTCCCTGCCAAACTGTCTTTACAGATACCTCTTTTACCTCTCAAAGTGTCCAGCATGACCTTGCTAGCTTCATCATTAATCATTCCTCAGAGGGCTTTGTTATGTTTTGCCTTCATATTATTTTATAGTAACAGTGAGTTAAAAACCATCTTACCAGAATTTGGTAGCCTCCCAAATTCCTTCTGTGTATCTATTCCTCTAGAAAATACCAACAGCATGAATCGCCCTAGAAGTAATGGCGATAATAAATCAGCCTACTTAGCACGAGTTTTCTTCCACCCTGCTGAGTTCACACAGCATTTCATAGACCACATGCCTAGCTTACTACAATTGTCTCTATATCTGGATCCTTAGTAGATCTTAAGATAATATTCGTGAGGGAACAAAAGAAGAAATAAGACTACTGGTGAGATGTTGGGGTGAAATATAAAAGGTAGTAGTTGAAGACAAAGCTTGATGATAAATGTTAGATTAAAAACAATCATAATTTGTTCTGTAGCTATTTGAATATCCAAAGGAAACTTGTATATCTTTCTAGGGAACAATCAGGGGATGTTCTCCTGACAAGAGGATTCCATAGAGACTGAATTTGAGCCACTATTTTCCATGAATAGGAAATAAGTTGATTAAAGGTCAGTGGAAATATTCATTACTCTTTTCAAAAGCATTTCCCCCACACTTCCCTGTCTCTTCATCTGGGCTGCTGGGTAACACAAAAGTCTAACAATGCTTTAATTTATTACTGGGTCTAAAAATTAAAGAACTGCAATCTCTGCCTCAATGTCAATCTCTCTACATCTTAAGTGATTCTATATGTAAATCTGACAATTATCAATTTACTAGGAAATCTTCAAGCCTTTAAACACATTTATTCAAGCTTGTACTCTGAACAGAAAAATAGCATATGGGATGGAATAGCGACCATTGGCTGAGTTCATCTAAATATACTATTTTATTTTTCTAGGCAAGGAAACCAAACTTTGGTTATTCTTCAACAGAATGTTTGTGACATATGCCACACATGAGCCTTCTCATCTCCCTGCAGTCAGGCACTTCCTTGCTCCTTCAAAAGTAATAGGTAAATGTTCAAAGCCACACAGAGTTAAACACTGGTAAAGTAATTGCAAACTTACTTAATGTTACCACTCTCCACAGTATTCCTCCAATAGATAAGACAAATTTATCATATATAAAATAAGCAATAAGTAATAATGCAAAACTCTAGTAATAAGTAGGAAGGAAATGACAGCAACAGCAAAAATTAGAGTAGGGAATTACTGAAACAATTATCCCAAATATTTGCTTGTGAGCTAATGTTTTACAGAGAAGAAGAGACTTGGGAGAACATTCTAACATGTAGTCATGGGAAAGTATGATGTCCCACAAAGAGCCAACAGCCACACATGGAGAGCTGTTTGATGGATTGCTCTCTGAAGGAGCCAAGCAAGTCTTCTCAAACTGTAGACTGTATACACTGCAGCCTTTGGATGTTCTAGACATTGGCCATCTGACTCAGGCCAAAGACCACTCCCACAATGCCTTGTTTCTAGCCAGCTGCCAATCCAGACTCCAGTGGTTTTTAAACAATTCCTTCTGGAATATTACATAACAATGACGGCACACTCAATACACACGTTTTAAACAGTCCACAAACCCATTCACAAGCAGAGGAATGAAGGTTTAATAGGTGATTCATCAAATGAGAGATTTTGGTAGGTCTTGACCACCCACCATTATAGATACTAGTTTTATAAATCTTTTCCTATTGGTATCCATATAAATTGAGATTTATTTGCTGTAAGGGAATCAAATTAGGGCACTACTGATTATTTATTTAGAATATGTTTTATTCTAATTTGTGTAACTACTGACATATGCGTGCAGCCACACAGCTCAGTGCTCTTTTATAATCAAGTCTCATTGTTAAGACTGCTATTTTTTCTCCTTTAGGGAATAGAAAGCATTCTTAAAATTATTAGAATCATTAAGTTGAACACTAATGCCTTTTTTTCAACAATAACTTTCTTTGCTACTTCTCTTGCAAATACTAACCCTGACTGCGTTCTTTTTTGGTTACAAGCTCCTGTAGCCTGTTTCACCCTGCGGATTCATGAGCACTGCTAGGTTATCAGTTTACACCAATGCTCTGAGTAGTTTGGCACGTTGTGCTATAGTCACTTAATTTGTATCAACTTAACGTGACTTGTGTTTTTATATATAAATGCAGATTTTTTGGAATGTGTATACTTAGTAGCATTTTGCCTCAATAAAATTTTTTAAAACTACTTTTCAAACACTTGGGGTTTGGCAAAACCTAAACTGCCTTGGCAAAACACTCTTTGCCTCAATTTTTAAACCCAGTACATTTCAAGGGAAATTTAATTCATATGTTTTCAGTATATTTACACTTAGCACATTTAAATGGTGTTTGGTTAGAGCTCTGTGAGGTCCAAGAAGTCAATAAGCAGTTTATAAAGTGTTTTAAATTTCCTTCAAATTGAACCAAGTAAGTTGTGTTTAAAATAATAAAAATGAAAAATGTACTAATTGAACCAAACATGCAATATTCAGTAACATTCACTGTATTCAAACTATCTAAATGTTATGAATTTCTGCCAAATGGGTGTCAGGAATTGGCTTTAGCTGTGCTCTACACACCTTCTTGTACCGTTGTGCTGGAACATGGCCAAAGAAACCCCTGGAGATAAAGGCAAGGTGTGAAGTTCCTGGGCTGAGCTTGGATAGCCAGTTTAGTTATAAAAAGGACACCTCTCATCTCTTTAGGATGTAAATGGCTCTGATGAGCACTTCTCTGTCCTTCTATTTATAGATTTTCACTGGATAAGTCATGCAACTGTGCCCATTGCTAGCATTTCCATTTATCTGAAAAGAATAATAATGCACAATTAATTTTGTATAGTTAGGTCGAGATGTAAATAAAATACAGAAGAAGGTACCAGGCTTTCTAGGTGGGTCTTTAAATGGTAACTGTCCCACAGTACAAAATAATAGTTGTGTATATTTAAATTAAGTTTACCTATGGTAATACTTTTACTAAGCTGGTTTTAGTTACGAGTCTGTGAAAGACCAGTCTAGTTGTTGTTGTTGTTTTCTGTGATGTTTGTTATTTAGAGTAATAAATGAGGCTCACGGACCAGACCAGGGCTCAACATCCAGTCCAGCATGCCATGCTGGCCCCACCTGTGGTGTGGGCTGAGCATGCAGCCCACCCTGGGTGAGGTGGAGCATGCCTGTAATCCCAGTGCTGGGGAAGCTGAGGCAGGAAGATCACTACAAGTCTGAGCTGTGTTGTAAGACCCTGTACCAGATAAATAAACAAAAGATGTTTTTAAAAAACTCATCAATGATAGCCACTGCTCTCTCCATGAGGCACTGTCTTTCTAGTCTTAGTCCTGTCTTCCTGTTCCCTTTGGTAGCTTTCATCTTCTGTGTTGTAAAAGTGTTGCAGGTTCTCTTTGGTAAAGACAATCCTAGGGCTGATGAGACAGCTCAGCAGACTAAGTGCCTGCTTAGGCAACATAGGGACCAGGGTTAGATTTCCACATGCTGGGCCAGCCCTCCTTCACATGTGCCAAGCTGATCACTGAGTCCAGGAATCATGGTGTTCATCTGTAATCCCAGAGCTGGAGAGGCTGAAAACAGGAGGATCACTATAAGTCCCTGTACCAAATAGAATGAAAATTAAAAAGAAAAGAAAAGAATAATAAAGAAACAAAAAATAAGGTAAATTTGGGCCAAAAATGATTGTCCTAATCTTTGTTTATAGTGATGACAAGTAATACACACCATGGATGGGACAAAGAGAAGGGTTCTGTTCCCTGCACAATTAGCTGTGTGGCTGTTGATAAGTAACTTAACTTTGGGGACCAGGGAGATAGCACAGCAGAATAAATTCTTGCCTGGCAAGCACAAGGGCCTGAGGGCTTGAATTCAATCCCTGGTTCTGCCAAAAAAAAAAAAAAGTAACTTAACTTTGTGGGGCTCTGGCTGCAGCCCCCAAATAACATACCCAGAGTAAATGATTTCAACTTTCTCACAATTTTTGACGAAAGTAGTTTTTTTACCTTATGAGTGAAATAGGACTAGAAGTTATCATGAAAAGTAACTAACAATAATTAATGTTTTCTAAACATCTTTAGAGTAAAATATTTTTCTTTTCTGGAAGAACCAGGGATTGGACTCAGGCCCTTGTGCTTGCCAGGCAAGCACTTATTCTACTGAGCCATCTCCCTGGCCGCTTAGACTAAAATCTTTATAAAATGCTTAGAATAGTGTTAGTATCTTTGTGCACACCAATGATGGCCCTGCATATCATTTTGCCTTCAAAATTTTTTATTTATGCTTTTATTCAGAAGAATTACTCATTACCAAGTATAATTATTGGCATGAGAGCCTCAACTGTGAACTTGACTCTACACTTTTAAAAATATATCTGAGTGAAAAATCAAAACCAAGGGCTTATAAATTGATCTGTATGTGTAAATATGCCTCACATTCATACTTCCAAAATTAAGTGTACAAAAAGTTACACATATTTCCAAATAAGTG
This sequence comes from Ctenomys sociabilis, assembly GCA_004027165.1. Lineage (NCBI taxonomy): Eukaryota > Metazoa > Chordata > Mammalia > Rodentia > Ctenomyidae > Ctenomys > Ctenomys sociabilis. The sequence goes on from PVKA01010298.1 coordinate 34,576, forward strand.
ACAAAGACCAAGTTAAAAAAAAAGTTTAAGAATTTGTCACTTTGTTCATTTTGCATTATTTTCTTTAACTTTTAATTAAGAAAAATTTAACAGTGCTTCCATGGCAAGCGTTAAGGGCATGAGTTCAATCTCTGGTTCCAAAAAAAAAAAAAAAGTTTAAAATGTAAGAATTCATTCATTTTAATTGTCAAAACAATACAGTAATTTAATTTTTTTTCTTGATTTACTATTTCTTTGTCACTGCAATGGATGGACAACTTGTATCAGAGCGGTGAGCTGATCCAACATGGTGCTGGGTGTGGGAAGCCTACCTGAGTTTTATTGCCAGCAGCATAAGAGAAAGAATGAAAAGAAAAAGAGAGGCTGTTGGATGCTAGCAGAGTCTGTTAGAGTACATCTGGCTCTCTTGGGTTAGTCTGCTGGAAAAACTTGTCATGCTGGGTTTCCTGATGAATTCGGCTGTTCTCATTGCAGGAGGTGCTCAGGACCTTGTTGTTGCTGGGAACAGCTATGGTTCATTTTGGTGGAGCTCTGGTGCTCACCAGAAGCATTATTTCCTGGCCCAGGAGGACAAGGTGATACACACTCAGCTTCCTAGAGAAGCTCGTTCAGTTGGCTTTCCAGATGGGAACTCAGCTTTCCTCATCATCAGAGAAGCCCAGGACCTCACTGTTGCTGAGGATGGCTGTGGAACTTTTAGAGGAGCTTTAGTTCTTACCTTGAGCATTGCTTGCTGGATCCAGTTCACAACCCTCAGCCTGCTAGCACAGATTCTTCATCCGTTGGCTCGGACATTTTAGCCTCCATCACTGACCTTTGGGCCTTCCCAGTGCAGATCTGTCAGACAGGCCTGCATGTGACATTGTCATAGACTCTAGACCTCCAGTGAGACTTGTGAGAGAAATTAAGAGCTCTAAGTCTTCAGCTGGACTTATACAGAATATTGTTGTGGGATCTAGGCCTACAGCTGGATTATTTGGTTTTTACTGTGTGGACATATTACCTGAACTCTTTTTTTTTTTTTTTTTTTTTTTTTTTGGTATATGTTTCTTTGGGTGACTATAATAAGTAATCTTATAAAATATGTGTATTATATTGTATTGTTCCTCTTGAAAACCCCAAACTATAACAACCACCATTTTCTGAATATTTCCGGTTATTTTTTAAAATGTATTTCATACAAGGTCTCATTATACAGCTTGGATTCATAGTGATCCTATCTCAGCCTCCCCAGTGCTAGAATTATCGGTGTGTGCCACCAGTGTTGGAGGCTGGCTCAGCCCACCCAGGCAGGGGTAGGGGCTGGCATGGTACATGATGCCAGGGATAGAGCCCAGTTCCTCTGCTTGCCTAAGCAGGCACTTAGTCTGCTAAGCTATCTTGCTGGCCCTTTTGGTTACTTTTCAATGAGAGAAATTGAGAACACCACCTTTGATTTGGTCTAGTATCAAGAAGAAAGTTCAGATCATAGGAAAAATAAGTTTCTTTAAGTCTCCTTGGTCTGTCAGGTCTTCCCTCAGTGCTACAACTAATCATTATTTAAATTAATAATTACAAATGTCAGTAGAGAAAATCTTGTATCACAGTAAGTTGTCAAGTACATGAGAAGAGTAAGTGTAGACCTGAAATTGTTACTCCATCATCTCTTTGTAATCCAGAAATATTTCTATTTCATCTCAAACATCTGTCCTTTAAGGTCAGGCTTTCCTTTTCTAGCACTCTGCCAAGATAAATTCAGAAACAAACATTTTCAGCCAGATAGAGACAGGCATGTGATTATTTTAGATTACAGCACAAATGTCATTGTTTTTCACAAACACCTTCCTAAATTCCTCTCCTTGAACATTCCTTTCAGGTTAAGAAAATATTCCTAACTTAATGCATATAGAATGGATTTTGCCTCTGTGTTACTCTGTTAAAATAGATTATCTCAGAGTTACTACCTTAAAATATATTCATAATAATGTATTGGCCTGGTAACTTCTGTCTCTCCTTTCTGTATAGATGAGGAAACATAAACTGTATAAGAAATCAATCTGATTTTCAGAGGCTGCCTTGCTGGGTGGAGAATATTAGCACATGTGCTATGCTGAAAGACAGGTTTCTGCCTCTACATGCAATGACCTAAAGCAGATTAACCTTCCTTGCAGGTTCACATGCGTGAACCCACACATCTGTGATACTGTCACAACACAAAGTTTACTGTAGTGGGCTTTGTGTTTCTCAGGACTCGCGTTCACATGTGCTCCAGAAATTATTGTTAAAGAAGCTTCCTTACCAGTAGAACCCATTGTCAGCATTCTGACATACCAGCTTGAGGTGCTGAGCTGTGAGATGATCCTCAAATTTCCATTTGTATGAATCCAGAAGAAGTTGTGGCCCCTATGAAAAGTGGAAAATGGAGGGTCTCCTCCAAGCCCACTGCCACCATGGTCCCCAATTTTACGTCATTTTGAAGTCAAGACCCATAATCCCCAAATATGAGTGAATTAAGACAGCAAAGAAGGGCTTAGCAGAAACTGATGCTGTCGGAACCTGTAATCATCCAGAGGTTGTGCAGTGAATTGATCCCATGACAGAATCAAAGGTAGATTTTTAAGCACATTAAGTGACTTCCAGAAAAATCAAATATGAACTAATATATAAAGCGATGTTTCAAACCAACTGTACTATGGCCAACATCACATTCCCTGATAAAACCAGAAATAACTTTATAGAATAATGCATGCTAACCTAGTTAATGCCTCATAAAGTTATAAAGCACACAATTAATTCTTTGTGGTACAAGTAGATCCAAATTTCTGGGGTTTGAAACGAGACTAAGAAACTGTTTATGAAATTTAACATATTATGCCTTAACATATCTGTGAGGAAGAAAGCAGTACTACCCATTTCAATATATATTAAACACACAAAAAAACAGAGTAAACAGAAAATGACATATCTATGCAAAAAGGATCAGAATAAACCTTAAAGGCTTAAGGCTTTCTCTCCAGTTCTAATTTTTTTAAAAAAATTAATTTTTCTTGTTTTGAAAAATATGTCACATCAATTAGAGGATTTTTGCATTACTTTTTGCATTCCACTTGCTGATCAGACCTTCCAGAGTTGGCTCCTTTTAACATGTTAAACTAGGCACAACGATCATTAATCTAAGTTTAGCCTCTTCTTCTAACATGAATTAGCATAAAATTCAGATATTATTTTGTGGGAACTAAAACTATATTTGACATTTTTATTTTAAATGGCAAAAAAAAAAACACAAAACAAACAAACAGCAAAATTTGAAATCATTATATAATGTACAGTCATCCTTTCCAGGAAAATAGAGGGTACAGCCTACATACAAAAAAAGATACTTAGCTAATGGATGTGAAATTTAGAAGTACATGAAAATATTATCAGTTAACTTCTGAAAATTCTACAGCTTTATTTAACTTTCTATGGTAACCATAACTATGTAAGGCAGGGTTCCTTATATTTAGCTGTCACCTAAAATATAAGGGCTGGCCAAATAGCTCAGCAGATTAAAGCACCTATCAGCAGCTGCAGGGGCTGGGGTTCAATCCCAGGGCCTGCTGTGCCAGCCCTGACACCAGCAATTGAGACGGGTGAGGTGACACATGCCTGTAATCCCAGCTCTTGGGAGGCTGTTAACAAGCAGATCACTACAACTCCTATCTAGTAGTGAGACCCTGAACATCTTGTAGACCCTTCCCTAAAATGCAAAAAAAAAAAAAAAAGAATATTTAAGACTTGTACACTGTAAACTCTAAAGCATTGATGAAATTGAAGACATATATAAATTTAAAGATATTCATAAAATAGGGCCAGGAAGGTGGCTCCGTAGAATAAGTGCTTCCCTGACAAGTGCAAGCGCCTGAGTTCAATGCCCGTTTCTGCCAAGAAAAAAAAAAAAAAAAAAAAAAAAAAAAAGGCTCAAATCTACATGCATAAAATAGAAGAATTAAAATTGCTAAGATATCTATACTACCCAAATTTGTCCATTGAATCAATATAATCACTATCATGACATTTTAGAGATGAGAAAAAAAAATAAAAAGCCATAGAGAACCATAAAAATCAATACAGATATTATATCTCTTGGGATCTTAGCCTCATTCACTGTAAAAATGATTAATTATATATTAGAACTCATTCATGCTCTATGGCTTGTTGTACACATATGCACACATAAAATATATAATGAAAACATATATTTGTCCATAAAACCTTGCAAAATTATTTTACAAAGTACACTTTATAACTCCAAATGGCTTGCTAGTAGCAAAACAAAAGCAACAATATATTTTGAACAGAAAAATACAATCTCACTTTTCTGATCATTTCAACCCTATGGAAATCTATCTTTACATCTATTCTGTTTTAGAATTCTGAAAATGAGGGTTAGTTTTTAACCTAATTAACTGTTTAAAAGTACATATGAATTACATTAATGTAATAACTACTACCATTGAATGAAATACAGTGGCATAGTATACTGTAATATATATCAAAATCTTCTATACTACTATAAAATAGCTCTTTAGTACACACACTTATTTTTACTGTATATTGGAGATATTAACTTGAGCTAAAATGTAAGGAATTGTTCATACATTCAGAAAAAACACACACAGTGAACACATGACTGTCTTTGTTTTCTACATTTAATGTTTGCTTGCAGCATGATATTTCTTTTAGAACAAGTTATCACAGAATACTTCACACACTGTATTTAACAGCAGAAGCAGATCAAAGAAGAATTTCACTGCATGAAGCGGTTATTCTTTGATTTTATATTTAGGAATTTTAAATGCAGCCACACTAAGGTTTCTCACTTGGTTTCCCTTAGACGTTGTTGGTGACAGTTCTCCCTTCCAACCTCTATCACACCACACACATGAAAAAGATTAGCACAATATACTGTGTCATTCTTGGCTGTGTTAGACTTTGTACTTTTGATTTTTTCATTGAAGTATTTCAAAAGCAGTTTGTAATCCATGGTTTTGGACAGATTGAGTGAGAAATTCTAGGCTGTCCTGAAACTTCTGCCTAGAATTAGAAATAATTATTATGACTTGTGTTAGACAGCAGTTTCCACTGTCTCACAAGCATCTATGGATTGAATCTTTCTTCAGTGTTCACAGACAATTGAGGCTATTATTTACCAATGTTTGAAGCAAAATATTTTAACATATTCAATTCCTTAAGTGCATATTGAATCTCACTATATGATAAAGGGAAATACATATATACTATCCTCAGAACGTTTGAAATTAAGAACAAAAAACATAAGTAGAAGTAGCTGCTAACTTTTTCTTTCTTATCCTCTGTATGGCTTCCTTCCTTGCCAAGGTCATAAGATGCAGCACTAAAGTCTTTTTCTGATAACATCCAGTGTCCCAGTGATCCTGCCTCTGTACACCACAAGATTTCACACTTTATAACCCGCGTGCTTCTTTTCCCTTTGCTCCTAAATCTTGGATTGTGAATAGCCTTCCTAAATAGCATGCTATCCTGAACCAATTCTCTGTTTATTTACTTAACCCAGGAACTTTTCAAGCACTTGATCTCAAGTTTCATCAGCCAGCTGGTACTCTCTATTAAATACACATCTTTAAAAAATGTGAGTCTTTAGATACAACTTTACAATCTACAGGTTTTCTATGTTGCTTTGGTTCTTAAAACTGTTTACATTGAATATCATTGAAATAAACATGACTGCCAAGATTAAACTCATCTTAATTACTGTGCTCTGTTATTGTACTTAAAGCTGCTTTTGCTGCCCTTTGTTTAACCTTAAATAAATATTAACACAGTCATAATGGGGTTTTTTAACACCCCACTTACACAAAGACATAGATCAACTAGACAAAAAATTAATAAAGAAATAACAGAGCTGAGCCACTCACATATTTATAGAGCTATATTTATTTATGTATTTATTTATTTATTTATTTTGTAACTGGGGATTGAACTCAGGACCTTGTGGTTGCCAGGCAAGTGCTTATTCTCCTGAGCTGTCTCCCTGCTGCTCTACCGAATGTTCTATCCAACTACAGTGGGCCTTTTCTATAATACGCAGTATTTTCTCCAATACCGATCACATCTCTCTCCACAAAGTCTGATCAAATAAATATAAAACATGTGTACCATTAGACAAGTGGCAACCATATTATAAGTTAACAATACAACAAATCATGTAAGGGGTAGAAGTATCTGGAATATTAAAAATATGGTACTAAGTAGCCAATTGATTACAGAAGAAATTTAAGACCCTTCCCAAATTTTAAAGCTAATGACAATACTTTTGCAACTCACCAACATTGCTGGGAAAGCCATGCTGTGAGGGAAGTTCATTGCAATCAATTCTTACACTAGGAGAACAGTGAAAGCTCACATCAATAAGCTCATGAATAACTACTTCACTTGAGAAATAAAAACAATCCAGGCTCAAACCACAATTAAGGAGGGAAATCATAACAATTAGAGGGGAAATCAATGACATCAAGACTAAAAATCAATACAAAGAATCAATGAATTTAAGAGTTAGTTCTTTAAAATCTAAAAGAGGTGAGTCCTTAGGCAAGTGTACCAAGAAAAAGAGAAAAAAAAATCAATGTAGTAAGAAATAAAAAAGAAAATCACAGTCTTCACTATTGCAATTCAGAAGATGGTAAGTACTATGAAAAACTGTATTCCAATAAATTGGACAATTCTGAAGAAATAGATCTAGATTCACAAAATTAATAAAGGTAACCAAGAATATACAAAACTACTGAAAAAATCTAATAATAATGAATCAAACAGGGACATAAATAGACTAATAAGGAATCTACCAACTAAAAGAAGTCCATGACTGGCTAGATTCACTGCTGAGTTCTACGAAAGCTTAAGATGTTACATCATGTGTATGCCACAGCTCTTCAAAGAAATTGAGAGGGATGAAGTGCTTTAAGGTTCATGCGTGTAAGCCTTGATCACTCAGATTTGAAAAACAAGAAAAGACCCAACTAGAAACTACAGACCATGCTTCGTAATGAACAAGGATGTGAAAATCCTCCACAAGGTGATAATGACTGGAATGGAGCACAGCTTCACTGCAGGCCCGCGTCATGATTAAGCAAGTTTCATCCGAACAATGTTGGTGGGAATTTAAACTAGTATCAACATTATGAAAGTTAGTATGGAAATATTCAGAAAACTACAAGTAGAAATTCCATATGATCCAACTGTCCCACTCCTAGATGTCTCCCCTGAAGAGCTAAAGACATCAACCTAGCAGAGTGATAACATGCATTGCAATGTTTGTAGCAGCATAATTCATCACAGCTAAATTCTGGAAGCCATGTGTATGGTCCTTGACAGATGATTGGATAAAGAATGAGAGTGATTTGTACATAAAGGAATAATACTCAGCTATAAAGAGAACAAATTTGACACATTTGTAAGAAAATGGATGCATTGGCAAGTGTAATTTTAGCCAAATAAACAGACATAGGAGTTTAAATGCTATATAATACATATCATTTGAATACAATAAAGGACAAATGAAGAGCACAGTAATGGCTGGGCAGAAGTAGGCAAGTGCTTGAGGCTCTTGTAAATGTGAAGGATCCAAGAGAAGGTGGGACAGGGAGGAGCAGAATAGAGTTATACTGTGTAGAGGAATCAGCGGCCTCAGTGAATGTCATAAACATAAGATTAGCTTAGCATTATACATAAGAAGGAAAATGGAGACAGGGGATTTAGATTAGGAGGAAGGGAGAAGGAGAGTTAGACAAGAGGGATTAAAAATAATCAGACAGCATTATGTACATTTACTCACTCTGCAGCATGACTGAATTTCATGTATACATACATATACTTACTAAAAAGGAAAAAACTAAATTATGAGAACAAAAACAAAATTATTTTATTTTAGAATAATAGAAATATACAGAAAAATGGAAAACCTGTTGAAAGTGAACAACAATATTTAAACAGCAAGCTCTCTGGCCACTAGAATAAAAGATACAACCTTAAAACCTCATGCCACAACAGATCCCATTAACTACGTAAACTCATGATAAAATAGAACCTGATGCAAAATATATGTCCCTGTACCAACTCACACACTGACAAACACATGCAAAAACGGTACTGAAAACCAAAGATCTCCACATATTCAGAAGATTTAGTCTATTTTTATGGACAAGAAACATATTGTGCAGCACATTCTCCCCAAATTATTCTCTAAATTTTTTGCAATTCCTCTAAAGTTGCAACAGATTTGTACCTGTATAAATATTTTAAGGTTCAAAATTTTTTAGAATATGAAGACTAAGAAAGTGTAATTATTTTTGAAGATTTAGTCTTTTAAACACAGATAAAAGTGAATACAAGAGATTGGGATTTTATTTTCAGAACAAATAGGAACAAGACATTGTTTAAATAAAGAACAGTATTATTGTATATATTTAGTATATGTGTAAAATGAAATTAAATTCTTCTGTGGTTTACAAACAAATTATAAGAGCTAGAAAGACAGAAAACTCAAATTTTAACTATTTCAAGGAAAACAATCTATTGTTGTAGAATAGGTAAGATTGTTTAACAGAAATCAAAGCACAGATAAAGCAAACAACTAATACATGCAGATAAATTATAATAAAAGGTACATATGTTAATGAGTATATCATAAATATACAAAAGGGAATATATAGTTCAGTTAATTATTTTTTCCAAATTTTATTGAAAAACAAATAGCAATGAGACAGTTTTAAATCAAATTAATGGGACAATTTCAATAATTAATGTATTTCATATTGCTTTCTTAGTGGTTATTTGTTGTACAAGATGCACACATGATATTCTATTTACAAACCCTATTAGAAGAAAAAGGAGGGCCGCAAGGACAGCCAACATGTTGGCCCTAACCTTCCAAGGTCAATTAAGACTCAGGATATATAAGAACCTGTACTGTAACATCATGCAACTCAGTTGTGTCCCAAATTTTCTGATCAAGGAGATTATGGAGCCAACGAGGAAAGAGATCATTGATGTAGAGCATGCCTAATGAGAGGAACTTGGAGAAAAAATATTCTCTCAGGCTTTCACAGAAAGCAAATTGGTCAAGCAATGGTCATGACTCATCTGCATGGCTGACACAGACAAAAGCTCTACAAACTGTGGTACAGGGTTTCAGTATAAATCCTGAGGGAATTTGACTGACCTTAATTAGATACAGAAAGCTACAATTCTTGTTACATAGGTCTTGCTTTATCTTGGTCTTAACCATCCACCAGAAAAGTATAACAAAATATAAGAAGTAAAGCCATATTATGCTGAGCTGTAAAAGACTCAAGTCAACAACTTCCATATGCCAGACATATGGAAAACCCAATACTATTCTGGACTACAGTACTGTTTTGGAATATTTTGCTGAATTCACACATTTATAATATTTAAATGACAAAACTAAACAAAAAAGGTGATACAATTGAATGACCTTTTTGTATCTGTTTTCCCCCATTTAGAATTATATTAGCCATTGGGTTGTCATAGATGGGTTTTTATCAGATTGAAGTAAAGGCCTTATATTCCTATTTTCTGTAGCATTTTGAACATGAATAAGTGTTGGAGTTTGTCAAAAGCCTTTTCTGCATCAATTGATGTGATCATGTGGTTTTTAGTTTTCACTGTACAGATATAGTGTATTACATGCATAGATTTTCTAACACTGAACCATCCTTGCATCCCTGGATTGAATCCTACCTGGTTATAGTGTATGATCTTCTTGATGATTTGTTGTAGTCTATTTGCTAGCATTTTATTGAAGATTTTAGCATCTATGTTCATGAGGGAGACTGACCAGTATTCTCTTTTATAGTTGCTTCTTTTCCTGGTTTTGGTATCAGTATAATGCTTGCCTCCAGGAATTATTTTGGGAGGATTGTTTTCTTTTCCTTTTCATTGAAAAGTTTGAGGAATATAGGGTATATATCTTCTGTACTTTTCTTGTAGAGTTCAGTTGAGAATCCATCAGGACATGGACATTGTTTTGTCAGTAGGTTTTACATTACATTTAGTATTTCACTGGCTGTTATTGGGGCTACTGAAAGTTTTTGTATCTTGTTAATTCAGTTTTGGTAATTTGTAACTTTCTAGGAGTCTCTCCATTTCATCTGTGTCTTCTATTCTGTGAGAGTAAAGATTCTCAAAGTAGCTACTGCTAATCCGAATTTTCACTGAGTTTGTCGTTATTATGCCCTTTTCGTTCCTTTTTGCTTGTATTTGAGTTTTTTTCTTTCCCCTTTTTGATGAGGTTAGCTAGGGGCTTATTGATTTTATTTAACCTTTCAAAGAGCAAGCTTCTGGTTTTGTTAATTCTTTGAACTGTCTTCTTTATCTCAATTGGGTTCATTTCTGCTCTAATTTTTATGATTTCTTCCATTCTTTGGGCTCTGCTCTAGTTGTTGGAGGCACAGCACTAGGTTGCTTGTTTGTTCCCATTGTGTTTTCCAAATGTGTGAGTTCACAGCTATAAATTTCCCTTTGTGAACTTCTGTCATCGCATCATATGAATTCTGAAGTTGTGGTTGAATTTTCATTGAATTGTAGATATTGTTGAATTCGTGTTTGATTTCATCTGTGACCCACTGATTGCTGAGTAGGGTGTTGTTTAATTTCCATGTATTTAGGGTTTTTTTCTGGTTTCTTTTGTCATTTGTTTCCAGTTCCATTGCACTATGGTCAGATAATATGCATAGAGCAATTTCTGTTTTCTTACATATACTTAAGCATGACCTATGGGCAAGTGTGTGGTCTATTTTAGAAAATGACCCATGTGCAGCCGAAAAAAAGTTGTGTATTCAGCAGTGTTTGGGTGGAACACTCTGCATATGTCTAATAAGTCTATTTTTTTCAAGCTCTTGTTCATTCCTGGTACTTCTTTGCTATTTTTTTCTATGTTGATCTATGTTTTGGGATGAGGTAGTCTTAGGGTCTCCTGTTAAGACTGTGGTATTGGATATTAGATTTTTCATGTCCATTAACATTCGTTTTATATAATTGGGTGCTCCCATGTTTGGTGCATAGATATTTATGAGTGTTACCTCTTGCTCTTGAATTTTTCCCCTAACCAGTATATAGTGGCATTCTTTATTTTACTTGATCATTCTTGGTTTGAATTTGAGACTATCTGAAAACAGGGTTGCTACCCCTGCTTTTTTCTGAGGTGCTGGGGCAGGTAGTGTTGTTTTCCATCCTTTGACTTTCAACCTATAAATTTCTTTATGAGTTAAGTGTGTTTCATGTACACAGCATATTGTTGGATTTTGTTTCCTAATCCACTGTGCCAGTCTTTGAATTGAGTCCAAATATTAATATTTGAAATACATACATAACTTTCTCAAATGAGAATACTGCAATCTATGAAGATAATGAATTGATTAAAAATTTATGATTTATAAAAGAGGGACTCATCTTGTTATAGTCATACTAAAAGTTATTGAACCTCACTTTTAATTAGATGAATGCAAACCTAGAAAATGAAACAATATTAAATACTCATCGATTTAAAAAATTCAATAAGTCTTAGGGCAGGTCAAAAAGCTGAGAGGATTAAAGTGTCTGCAAATAGGTGCAGGGGCTGTGGGTTCTATCCTCAATTATCCTGGTCCGGCCATTCTGGCCCTGCCCCTGGGGTGTGCTGAAACAGCATTTGAAACTGGGTGTGGTGGCATGTGCTTGTAATCCCAGCTCTTGGGAGGCTGTAAAATTGTGGATCATTATGAGACAGATCTAGTAGTGAGATCCTGAACACCCTGTAGACCCTTACCTGAAATGCAAAAAAATTAAATCTGAATGAAAAAGTCTGTTTATACAAAATATTGTTTAGAACCAAGGATGGATGACAGCAAACTGCTTTAGATGTTCATGGGAATTTTAATTGTCAAAATTATTTTAATAATAATTTGGCTAGAAAGAGAAAAAGAGAAATGAAATGAAATGAAAAGGGAATTCAAATAATCAAGATATGTTGCATATATGTACTTAGTGCCTAAGATGCATGCAAACATTATGTACTGCATATATGCGGTAATGAAACCTATAAATAAAATTCAGTTAGCTATAGTGAATAAAGTAAAAGATATACACAGACTTTGATTTAAGTCCATATTAAGTACAATATTTAGTAAAGTGTGTTTCCTGTCGCTGGGACAGAGTACCCGACTTCTACAACCTAAAGATGGAGAAGTCTGGTTTGGGATTGAGATGCTAAGAGTGTGTACCAACCACACAAAGGAATATAAACAACATATAATGCTTACATGCACCAATAAAAGTTTTTAGAAAGGCATGGGCTAAGAGATGAGTGAGGGGAATGTTAGGAAGGGAAAGGAGAATAGAAGGAATTAACATGTGTTAAGTACATGAATCAATTTCCTGTATGGGATATAAACGATGTGAACTGCACAAATGTACTAGTAAACTAAAGAAAAAAATAAAAACATGAAATGAAACATAAAATAGAAAAGATAGCTACATGTAGTGAGACCCATAAAAATGCAGGTATAACATGTCTTGTCAGAATTACCATAGAATCAGAGAGAGAATGAAAAGGGCATGGATATTTGAAGATAGCCTGAGAATACTCCAAAACTATGAAAAAAATCAAGGCCAACAATGCAGTGTAGTATAAATATAAAGATTTCTTCACTATCCGGATTAGTTAATTATTGACAGCACAACAAGAAAATTTAATAAAGAAAAATGAAAGATATTCTTCAAAGGACTGATAAATTGGCAGATAGCGCACTTCTCAGAAGCAATATCAGAATTAAGAAATGAATGCCAACTTCAACTGTAAAGAGAACATTTGTTTTAAGAATGAAGGCAAAATCAGAAAAAATTTAGTTTACCAAAAACAGAATTTCACTGCAGTCTCAGAGACAGACTTTTGGCAAAAGAAATGCAAAACAAAGAGACCAAAATCAATAACAGAAAACAAAGCATAACATTGATTAATATGTGTACATCTGAATGATTACTTACTAGCCAAATATATGATATAATTTTCAGGGGAGTTAAGATATAGAATTAAAATATGAATAGAACTAATTTCTACTAGTATAATAAATTAAATTAATATTTTGGTTACAGTTGCATAGAAATTAAGCAATCATACCAATTAAATTCACAGTACACTATTAATTTATATCTTCAATATTCGTGGTAATTCTTACAAAACTAGAAAAATGAGCACTTTACAACTACTAGAAAGAAAATGTCTCATAAGATAAAGGTAAGTCTTAAGAAAGGAAAAATAACATTAATCAGCAGGAAAACAAACTACAAAAAAAGATTCAAATTATAACTGAGGGCTGGTGAAATAGCTCAGCAGAGTAAGTGCCTGCTTAAGCAAGGGCGGTGACGAGGTTCGATCCCCGGCACCACATGCCCCTCAGGCTATGACCCTGGGTGCCTTGAGCTGGCATTGTGGTGCATGCCTGTAATCCCAGTGCTGAAAATCCCAGTCTCTGGAAGCCTGAAAACCAGAGGATCATTATGAGTCTGAGCTGCATAGTGAGGCCCTGTACCAAACATATAATAATAATAGCAACAATGATCATCATCATAATAAGATTATTAACCAGATAATCTAAAAAATACCACTATAAGTTCTCTAGATGAAAAACAAAGATATCCAGACTGAATTTAAAATAAATATTGAATGTAAAAGAATGACTAGAGAGGAGGCAAAAACATTTTAACCCAAAGAAATCATAGCTGCTGTATGGGTATCATTTAGTAAGATGACCTATAAGGAAAGCTTTGCAGAAGAATATCTTTTATAGTATCATAAGAATTTAATTTGAAAGGAAAATATTGCAATGTTAATTCTACAAACATTGATAATAGCTATGCCTGGCAATATTAATGAATCATGTATATAGAGTTACATTGACTAAATCATAGCAAATTGCCTGTTACAATTCCTAGTCTATAATATAATCCACATTTATAATTTTTCCAAATTCAGAAATTTCTTAATAGGCTACTCTAAATAAGATTTTTAAAGAATAAATATAGGTAAAATATAAACATGCATATATAAAATTTAAACATATATGTCTAGGATATATATTTGTGCTGCATGAATTATGCAACTTTTAGATACACACATGCATACACACACACACACACACACACACACACACACACACACACATATATATATATATATATATATATATATATATATATATATATATATGTATTTATATTCATGTGAAGAAAATGACAATAAATTTCCAAATTCAGAATAGTAAATACTTGGAATGAAGTGAATGTGTGACAATAAAATAATGACATTTGTAGGAATTCCTGATGAATGTCAATATTTTCATTGCTTTGAGGTTGTTTTTATTTATTTATTTATTTATTTTGCTTTTGATTTTTGTTATTTTTTGGCAGAACTGGGGATTGAACAGGCAAGTGCTTATTACACTGAGCCATCTCCCCAGCCCGATACTCTCATTGTTAAGGTAGGTATTGGTAACAAAGACGCTTGCTGTATTATTTTCTCTGAAGTGCATCATGTGCTTATATTTTCCTACATAAGTATCATATATTTCACACTGGCACACTCTTCACTATGTTTATAGCTGCACAATTCATAAGAAGTGAAATTCAGAAGTCGCCTACATGTTTATTCATAAATGAATGGATAGGGCCAGCCAGATAGCTCAGAGGACTAAAGCACCTGCTTAGGCAGAGTGCAGGGACCCCGGGGCATGTTGAGATGCAACTGAAATGGGGTACGGTGGTGCCTGCCTGTAATCTCAGCGCTTCAAAGGCTGAAAACAGGGGATTGCTACAAGTCCAATCTTTATAGTGAGACCCTGCAGATCCTGCACTAAATGTATTTCAAAAAATAATATTAATAAAAGTTAAAAAATAAAAGAATGGATAAAGAAAATGTAGCACTCATACACATTGGAGTGTAACAAAGGATCAGTGAGTCATTTGTGGGGAACGGATGCACCCTGACACCGTAGTGTTACATGAAATAAATTGGATGCACGAGCTTAAATATCACATGGTTTCTTTCATATGACAAATACAAAATATGAAATAAGAGCAACATAAAACGTAGCTAGTAGGAGTAGAAAGATAAATCTTTGCCAAAAGGGAACACAGCAGAGAGATGTGGGAGGGAAACATGGAGTGAAGGAGGAAAAGAGGTAAAAGAAAGATGGAGAACCAGGCCTGCCTTGCTGGCCCTGCCTGCAGAGCATACTGAAAAGGCCATTCGGACTGGGCATGGTGGTACACACATGTAATCCCACCTCTTTGGAGGCTGTGAACAGGAGTCACTATGAGTCCGATCTGGTGGTGAGATCCTGAACACCCTATAGACGCTTCCCTAAAGTACAAAATAATTAATAATAATAATAATAGAAAAGTGAAAGATGAAGAAAAAAACAGAATTGGGATGTGTTATATGCATGCACCAGTTCCCCAGAGGAGTATAATCATTATGCACTGAAAAAATAAAATAATCAATAATTAATAATATAATTTACAAAAGAAAATATGAAACCTAAGAAGCCAAAAGGATAAGCAACATAGCTGAGGTAATGGAGCTATTAAGAATAGCATAAAACTCTGTGTTCTAAATTATTATTTTTCCTTTCATAGTATGACTTACTCTTGATGATCCCAAGGGGGGGGGGAATCTATGAGGAGTTGGGAAAATACAGATAAGAGAGGAAAGAGGAGGTCAGGAAGAGCCCTCTCTCTGAAAGGAGAAGAGGATCTGCCCAGATTCAATCAGGAGGTCACTGTCAGTTTCAGCCG